>JAAGNO010015408.1:0-56447 GCA_033439905.1 Ceryle rudis
ACAATATATTAAATTATATTTTAAAACTCGGCTAACTACTTACGGCATATTAATTTTGAACTAATTGCAGGACGTCAAGCCTGCTCCAGGAATGTTTTAAACATTCATTTCCAGAAAATATCACCTTTGAAAACCTAGATTTTATTAGTATATTAAAAAAAAATCCCTTGCCTTCCTGAAACATGTCATTTTCAGGATATTGAAGGAAGGTTGGCTTGACAGTGTTTTTATATAAGAAAGCCCCAAAAATAAACAAGCATTTAAGTGACAGGAGGAGGACTAATAATCTTTTTGCAACATGTAAAACCTATTTCAACAGGTTATATCTTTCTTTTTCCAGGTGACGGTGATATATTCTAATGACTCAAAAACCAATGAACCAGTCATTCCACTTTCACGGCACAACATGACTCACGCAATCCGATGGGAAGTGTCCAAATGCAGTAAATCATTTCAGAAATCCGACACCTACCACATGCCCCGAAGAATTCTGCAAAAAGGTTTCAGCTTTCATGAAGACATGCCCTGACCTTGATGCATTCCTTGACCTTGCTAAAAATGCATCCTTGGCAGCTGAACTGACGGTTAAGCCCCACACAAAATGCTTGTCATCTGCAGAGGTTAGAGGATGAACTTCCTTCTTTTCCAGAGTGGTTTAAACCTTTTCTAGGGACTGATCTTCAGGGATGGCTGAGCTATGGTATTTTGTACATGTGACGAAGGACTGAAAAATTCTACATTACCCCAGTGCTGAGGCTATTTTTAGCCTCATTCTGGGTACATGCAGTGTCAACTTACACCCAGTGTGTGCTCAGACTGCACAAGACACAAGACTGCATCTGCCTTGTGTTTGCTGCATGAGTTCCTTGAACCATAAACCAGTATCTCCTCTGGCTGGTTTTGACATTTACCTATGCAAAACTCTCCCAGTTCTGATGCAGTAAAAAGACAGTAACTGTTCCTAGGGGCTTTTTTCAGGATGCTGAGTGCAGGTAAAGTACTGTAATGCTAAATAGCCAATGGCAGTCTGGCTTGTAGCTTATCAACAGTTTCCTGGTTTTAGGCATAAGTCAAGAATTTGATGAGCAAATTTCACTTAATATGTTTGATAAACTTACGTCATATCCACTGTTACGGATTCCACGTCTGGGTCTTTCTCGAGTCACAAGAAGATCCATCTCAGTTTCTCCCGGGCTAGGACTGTTCAAAGACTGCCTGCTTCTGTATACTGAGTTCTTCATCGGTTGCCTAGAAAACATAAAACAAGAAAACAGTGGGGAAAAAAAAAAAAAAAGACAGGCAGCAGTTTTCAATACCTACCTTTATTTTAAAATTATGAGGTTCATAGAAATGCCACTTTATAATAGGATATTCTTTCTATGTACATGGAAGTGCTAGAATTAGTAGCATTATTAAGGGATCATTAATTTTCTTTACTATTAAAGCTATGTAAGAGACAGGGACATCGTATGTGGGAGCTTATCAGATGAAATACATCCCAAGAAGATATCAGAACCCTTTTAACCTCCACTGATATGATTCAAATTCATAAAAAATAAATAGGTGCTATTATCAGAAAATAATAGGACCTCCCATACACTCAGATGGGGAGCAGAAATTTTGGTTGCTGATCCTGAGCAATGAGAGAGAAGCAGAGTAAAGCTCCACTAACACCCAGCAAAGTGAACAGGAAGAGATACAGGAGTGGGAGGAAACTGCTTACAAGATGCTGTTTTTAAACAGCCAGTTTGGTAACTGGCCACAAGTTTATCAGAGAGCTGTACTCCCTGGGATTAAACTGCCACAAGCATAGCTCTGAGAAGCACTGGAGCAAAGGCATGCCTAGGTGCTGAGCTTTCACCACTGTGTGCTCAGAAGCCAGGGAAAGCAAATGTCAGAGAAAGACACCATACAACTCAATACCCCAAATATCCTGTAACCTTTCCAATGCAACCAGATCTTCCCTTTCCAGTGGTTATACAAAACCAAACAGAGCATTCCTCTGTAAGATGCAGAGCATATCATAAACTCTTCAAGAGTAGTTGCTAAACAGTGATATGGGAAATTCAGGCTTCATCAAGCTGCATGTTTTAAGAAGGCTACATATAAACCAGAAAAGTTTAGGAGATATTGTTCTCATAGTGTGCCTGGCCATTAGACATTTTCTTGCATATCCCAGAGAAGCACTCCTCCCACTGTAGATCAATAACGTATCAAATAATAGCATGCTAGTTTCATTTATTAACACAGTAATTACACTGTTTATATCAGAGCCTGATTCAAAGTTATCTTTGCCTAGCCAAGCTATTTTTCTCCTTTGTGCAATTATTCCATTCAAAGTATTAAAAGTAGAACAGATCATCTAACATGTCTGCATGTTGCTCATTTTGCACAGGGGGCCCGACAATTTTCATAGTAAACTAAGAGGAAGTGCACTATTATGTCACTGCCAAAGCAGAACACAAGAGAGGTTTTGGAATAAATTTCCCATATAAAATAATACTAAATAAATTAAAGGACCTTATCTTGTTTCTTCAGAGACTATACTGTTGGTGTTACCACAAAACACGGGGAACTAGCTTATGCAAAGGCTAATGAGATCTGGCAATTTTTATGTCCCTACATTAAGGTCTCTAACATTTCACACGTTTTAAATAGGTCCAAAAATACTCAGTTGATGCAGTTGTAATGTATTTTCTAAGGGATTCAGATATACAGCTTTCTAATACATGCAGATTCTTGACCTGGTTACAAACTATTAAAGACAACCCCAGAATAGAGCATATCATCAGTAGGCTCTTAAAAATTGCCTTGAGATTGTCAATTAGCTCATTTAAGAAACTTTTACTAATGAGAGAGGAGGTATGAACGCTAACAACTGGCATTCAAATGGGTTAGCAAGTACCTTCCGGGAACACAACTGGAACATTTTAAAACATGAATTTTATGGTACAGAAGATTCAGAAGTACAAACAATACAAAGCTGATTGGTTTTGAACAAATCAAATTATTTGTAGCAATGTTTTGTAAATCAGTTTTAAATCCAATTTAAAACCAATTCAAAATATAAAGGTGATTTTGAAAAATGTCATCAACTCTGTGTTTATTTTCTGATATATTTTGGAAATGCTGAAATAGTGAAACATATACAAACCAGAAAAGAGCAGAATAGACTTTTTCCCTAGAAACGTTGAAATCCTCAACTTAGGGGATATCATTTAAAAAAAGAAAATATACAACTTTTTATTTTTAATTGCTTTAACTATAATGACATAAACAATGATTCAAAGTAGAAAAGTTAGAAACCAAGTATTTTCAATTTTATGCTTAGATTGTTTTAAAAGCAATTTTATTTCATTACAGAAATACAATTGTATTGATTCATTTATCAATAACCAAAACCCCCATAACCTTGTAGTATTATTCAAGGTTTTCTCCAGCAGTATGCCATTTTAACCATCTTATTTTTTAGTTAGAGAAATGAAGACAATAATGCTGTCAAGTGTGTTGCAGCATATTAAGTTTAGTTCCACATCTTAGTGTGGAAAATTTAGCATAGACTTTGGAACTGGTTTGTTTGCAAACATATGCAACATCTGTGAAGTTCATTAAATGCTTTGAGTCATTACAGAAAGTGCATCAGAAATGGTTCCTATCTCTTCCTATGTAGGGATATAGACTACCTTTTTAACAAGTAAATCCAGCAGTCAGCCTTCTATGGTTGAGCTACACCATGAAATGATTCTTCTACAACCATATACCTGCCTTCAAGCAGTTTAGATTATGCCAGTGATCACTGTCTCAAATAGGCTATGACAGGTTTACACAGCAAATTACAAAGAAAAAAAAAAAATGTATTTTGGGACCTTTCAGCACATTGGCATATGACCAAACAAACAGTATATTTAACAAAAAGCAGATGGCTAGCATTAAAGTGTCACATGCAATGTTTCAAACGTTTCCTACATGGCATGTGACACATAATAAACATCCAAAGTAATGCCTCAGTCTTTCACTATATGCACAGCACACAGTCATACCAATGTTTCTACTGTTCCATCTATGTATTCTGGACAGACCATGCAGACAGAGCAGGACTCCTGTGTACTGAGGGTTCCGTATCTTAACATTCCAGTGCACTTAGAGCAATTTGTTTCTTCCTGACTGGAAAACTGCACAAGGAAATGATGCCCCAGACCCTCCAGCAAGGACATAACATACAGTTAAGTCAGCATCTTTTTTCTTCATAGCACCTCTCAGCATGACCCTCTCTGGGTCATTTCCAGAATAACCATATTTCAGTATCACTCTTTCTCTCATGGATCAACTGCTGCTGGTTCCTGATTACTGTAAGAACCAGAGCCCTTGTGGTGCAAAGTGCAATGGCAAACACACTCTCTCATAATCCTTCACACCACCATCACCCCTAAAGAAGGGGAATCTGCATACTGTGCCATTCCTGGGGTAGGACTGGTGTGATCTCTTTTCAATGTACCAACTTGTGTTTCAGAAGGCGTCAGCAACAGAGCAGGTCCACCCATGTACAGTGGGCTCAGGCAGAATCACCATGTACACTCCCCACACCCCCACATTGTTTCTATAATGGGGAGATGAAAACTACTAGTGTGCCATCCTCAAAAGACAGTGAAGCATTCGTCAAACATTAGTGCTGTTATACAATATGCCAGCCTCACATCACAGATGAGCAAATCATGAATTTCTCTGTTAAAGGCACAGGAAGATCACCAGTAACAGGTACACACACAGCCTTACAGATACCATCCCTGCAGGACTTACCAAAATATATGGACAACTCACTGGTTGTGTTATCTTATGTTTACTGCAATAGTTATATTCAGATAAAGACAATGACAAAATAATACCACCACCCAGCTTTGGAAAATAATTAATTCAGATGTCAACTTCGTGGCTTAAGTCCACTTTCAGTATAACTGAAAACATTACTACCACTTTTTGCCTCTAGATTACTTGCAAAATGACTCACAAGAACTTGCAAAAGTCTCTTCCCTTATGCTTTCGCCTTGACAGTTCTTTCTTTACAACCACATTGCACTTTTACCAGATGACATACTTTCATAAGTAATCATGGGTTATACGAATGAATTCTCCTCATAAAGTAGGAGGGGCCAGCTGACCACACAACAAACGGTTCATTAAGAATGGCCCCTTTGATTGCCTACAACCCCTGGGCATCAACCTTCCTCTCAGATGAAGAACTGCATAGAAAAAGTCTCACCTGTTCTTAGGCTCAGCAAATGGAGACGAGACATCTGCATCTGGATTCAAAATGTGGTCAAGTTCTTTCTGGTTTTTTTCATACATCCTTTTTCTCTCTGTCAGCCCCTTGTTGTTATCAATCTGTGGGAAATCATAGTACCCCTTCCTCTTGGCTTTCAAGCGCAGCTTGTTGCGGTAATGTTCTATATCAGACTTCTGCTTCAAAGCCTTGTTCACCTAAAAGGCAAAAAGATGTTTAAAGGATGATGCTGGGCTGGCTACTTCCAAACGATATTCTCAGAATGTGTTTGATGTGCTGCATGTGTCAGTTTTACAGAGCGCATTTTGTGCCACATCGTGCCATCTGTAAGCAGTGAGGAACTGCAAGTGAACAGAGTCGCTGCATTTTTATGGCTCGGCAGATGGTTAAATAATTTTAGCTTAAAAACTATGCACCGTTACATATGTACCATTACAACAATGACTCAGATACACCCACTGAAGAAAAACACTGATGATAGCCAATTGTCATGACCCAACACCGTGCTTGCTTTTGAGCAGCACAGGAAGAACTTACCAATGAAAACTCTTCTAAGGTCCTGTCAGTACAGAGGCATAACCTCTGACTACACAAAACCTTAAAGAAGTCATTACTGATGGCTGGGAAAGACTCTGGTGAAATATCATGATATATTCCTTTTATTTATATGCTTCCTTACAAATCTGTTATGGGCCCCTGTCAGAGAGAGGATCTTTAAATAAACAGGTGTTTGGTGTGACCCGGTACAGATCAGGTCCCATGGATGCTCCTAAGTATTGAGAAAAATCTCCCTCCTGCTTCAAATTATCAGTTACATGGAAAAGAGCAATTTACTTGGGCTTTGTGCTTCCAGAGTCAAATTCTACAGTCTTTTCACAAATTTAAAAAAATGTATGTACAAAAGAGCACACAGTACCGGGAGTGCCATCCTATTGACTTACAGAGAATAGGCACTGAAACCCCAGTAAGACTTTCTCTGAGTTTGGAAACTACGTGGCATGTCAGGGCTTAAAATACAAGTATGAAATGGAGCACAAGAGAGACGAGGCCACATGGAAGCCACACTGCCTTTTGCTGTGTCGCTGGCAGCAGCCCTCCCTGTTCCTTCTAAACAGCATCAGGGAGATTCTGGCTGATTTAAAATGACTGTTACAGTGCAAGTTTGCGCAAGACACCTCTCTGGTTTTTCTCCATCATGTTTAACAACTATATAGAAGCCTCAGTCCCTTGTAAATGGACCAGTCTTAAGTAAACCTGCATAAAAACATGATTAATCGCACAAGTGTTCGAGCCAAAGCACGGCCTTTGGCCAGCACCTGGATCAGACACTTGTCCACCCCACTTTGTTCCCAGGAAACAACTGCACCCTGCATGCACAGGCTGGAGTGTAGACGAAGCAAAGCCACGGCCCTTTTGCAACCCTTCTTGCTCTGAATGAGATGTATTGCTCAGTACAGAAAGATCAGTTTGGCACCTAGATGATGTACACACATTTCCATGCTCCGTCACAGAATTCACATAGACAAATATTCTGCTCTCTGCATTTATTATTCATTTTGTTAAAACAAGTAGAATAGAAGTATGTTGGGAAGTTAGAAATATAGAAAATTGCCTCTTCCAAGGCAATTTGTGCATTCATAGGCATATTGTGAAAGAGCAGATGTTAAATTCTTGGACCTCTGAGTGCACCATGCTAATGGTACTTTATATAGTATCAGTGTGAAAAGCTCCTACCAGTCGTCAACTGTAAAAGGCTTAAGACTGTTCCACCTGTGGATGTAGCCAAGGAAAGCACCAAAGACATTGTCAGACAGTCCTTACCTCTCCATTAATGATGGCAGATTCCTGGCTCCTATCTGATGCAGGATGAACAGCAGGTAGTGCCACAGGTTTGATAGCTATCAGCTGCACCGATCCAGAAGAGGTGTCGAAGGGGTCAATGGCAGATTTGGCAATGTTGTCAAAGAGAATGCCTCCTTCATCTTCATCACTTATGGGCACTAAAGCACATCAAACTTATTCAGCGTAAAGACACAGATACTTTTGCTGTATGTTTAAGGTGAAATTCAGTGACCACATGCTTTAGATTAATGATGTGCTCAGTAAACTTGAGAAGCAGACTTGGGAAACCTTTACACTGGAAAAAAAATCCCATTAGATTATAGGCAACACTATGTATTCAAAGGATTACCTGTCTCTCTCCCAAAGAAGGCTGATTATCAATCTGCACTAATAAGATGGAAAACAAGAAAAACAACGACAGAGAAAATTGTATGAAAATGACAATGATAGTCAACGTACATCTTATCCTACGTTTCACATAGAAAAGACATTAGATGCAGATACACACAAGTCTCCACATACCAAGATGTTAGTATTTACACCTGATCTAACCCAAGAGTGCAGGGTTTTTTTCATCTTATACTGCAAAAGCATGGACATTTTCAAAATTTGAAAAATAAACCCACTGATTTTAGCAAAAGTTATTAATGCTAAAAATGCCATCTGTTAAAATGAAAGTATTACTGTTGTATGTTAAAATACCCTTAAGAAACTGATAGTGTCCAAGTTTATGTTATTTTATTTGCAAAGCAGTACCTCGAGTGGCTGTAAAGTTAAACCATTAACATTTCTTAAGAGACAGGAGAAGGCTTCTGAAAATCTTTTAAATTAAATGGCATGGCAATCTTTAGTTTTCAATTTCTATATAAATGGATAATATGTTCACATACAATTGGGCCCTTTCCCCTCCAACTGTTTTTTAAACCTGCATCACCTTGTCAGCTGTTGAATCTTAAACTTTTCATCCTCATATTTGAATAAAAGAATGACTGTAAAGCATGAGCACAAATTCTACAAAGAGATGCTTGCAAACATTTTTGAATAATTATGCTATTAGAGGAAAGAATGTCTGCTCCATCTCCTAACTGACAAGAGCAGAGATCCTCTGCTAAAGAACAAAGTGGTCTGCTCTAAATTTATTTCCTCTGAAAATACACTCTGGTTTAATATTTAATCACTGCACAATTACAGTGGACTTGTATAAACTCAGCAGTTTAGACAGCCAGTGATTTTGGCAAGAAAATATTTGAGAGGGGTAACATAAAATATGAACCCTCTGAGTAAGGTCATTATCTTTCTGTCTATACTCAGTGTGGACTGCAGTTGACACTGTTTGAGCTTTTGAAAAAATATCCAGGTTAAATCACTCTGTCACTAAATATTGTCCCTTCAGCTCCATGGAATTGTACAAATAGGATAGAATCTTTAGTGGGTCTGAAATCCCCTCATCCCTCCTGGGGTTGTTCAAACACTCTAGATTTGTATGCTCACTGACGCGAGCAGGTCACAAGCCTGTCTCACTGAAATTAACTTCTAGAATCCCTCTGACAACCATGCCGCCAGGACACCACAGCAGCAAAATCAGATGAACAAGAGACACTTGCCAATCACAGACTGCACTTGAACAGAAAGGCATTTACATTGCAATGAGCATAAAAGTGAAGCAACCATGTTCTTCCCTGGGGGCATTTTGGATCAGTTCAGTTCTCATGTAAGTCACCAGAAGATGGGTCTGGTCTGTAATTCACATCTGAAACTTCCACACAACCCTAACAAGGTATTTCTGTTGTGACACAACTATCTTCAAGAAAGAAAAAGTTTGGCTGAATTATATTTTTTCACTGGCAAAGATGGTGTCTCACAATGATTACAGCTCAGGTGAGCCTGGATAGTATCTCATCAGCAACTCAAGTACCAAGAAGCTGTGGAATCCATTCTCCTTGGCTGCCTGTCTCAGCATTTGCCTGAGCCAGGCATGCCCAAATACCCTGGCTAAGCATCAACTTGCCAAACATGATTCTTTCCAAACATCTGCCGTGTACACTGTTTCAAGCAGAAAGCACCAAGAAGTGCAGCTGTTTTTCCATACCAGAGTTTCAGAAGGACTGCATTTGTGAGAACTCAGCAGTGATCTCCAGGCACCCACAGAGAGCATGACTAGCAACAGATGCGTGGGTTGTCTCCTCAGACCTCATTTCAGGATCAAAAACCAAGAGTTTTGCTTAATTAAACAGAATTCCTCTGGTTCAAAGACTCATTAAAGAAAAATTAAGGGTAAGGAGAATCAGGAATCACAGATGACAGCTACTTCTGATGTGGTATGTGAAACACCAAAGAGCACCCTCAGTATTGGTGAGCACATCTCCTGCATCTACTGCAGTGCTGCTGGTATGGAAATAACAGCCAAATGGGACTATAAATTAGTTTATTCTATCTTAGCTTAGCATTTTCTCATTAACTGGCATTTATAATATAAAAGGGTTTTTTTCCATTGCCCTTTCTTTTTCCTATGAGTTTTAAAGAAAGCCTGGGATCTACAGTTCCCGGCATGTTTGTACTGGCAATGAACCATAAGCAAATACTGTTAGAATTTTACTATTTGCTTCTATCCATCTTTTTCTGAGAAAATGTACAGCAAACATTTATAATGTAATTGAACAACAGCAACCTCTAAACTTTAAAAAACAAACCAAAGGGAGCTTAGAGAAAGGTGGGTATCCTGGAGTGCCTGTTTCTGCTGTGTAGCCCTGCCCCAGGCTAGTCCACCCATCCCAGTGCCTTAGTTGAGCGAGCAACTGACGGGCACAGGAAACTTCAGAAAACTGCCCAGATGTTCTTTACAGTCACGCACAATAAGCTGAGTTGCTTATTATAATGAAAAACAGAGAATTAAAGTGATGCTTGTAATTCCTGTTTTTAAACAGATGCATTCCAATGTTATGGATTTATTGTTTGTGCTTGCACTGTCTGCGTGCACACATAGCAAGACTCAGGAGTTCAGTGACAGAAAAGAACCAAAAAAAAAAAAAAGACTTAATTACCTACTTAACAGTAATTTCCCATCTCCAAAACATCTCGTATTATATATGTCATGCCACATAATCCATTGAGACTGAATTACTCCTCCTAATCTTCCTGTGACTGAAGTACATGAAGATATATACAAAGCTATCATTTATTCAGGCTGAGTGCCAGTTGTAGTGAAGATCAGCATGGCACTGGGTTTTTGAAGAGCAGGACCATTGCTGAAGCTTTATCTCCACATCACTGCAGCTATTAGTGTACAAAATGTGCTAGATTAGAAGTGCTCCAGGAATGCTAGGCTCCACTTTGGGTGCAGCTCGGCACTGTTTCCAGCTGGAGATGCCAGCAGGTGGAGCTACCCACTCATGCCAGTGGTCCTCAGCCAGGGGAAAGGGGCGGTGGAACTTGCAGCTATGAATCATAAAGAAACAATTAGCCAGGTGGAATATTCTGGTTTTATCTAGTTAGTGATTTATATTTAAAAGAAAAACAATCTAGGTTTTACTTTTGTCAGCAGACTTCTCCCTGTCTTTATCCCTCTATCTTGTTCCTTCCCTCTACCAAATCAGAATGCATTGGAAGGGAGAAAAGGACTGAAATACCTGTAAAAAAAGAGTAAGGATATTTAAATTACCTGATGATAAGGCAACCTTACAGCAAAATACTTGAAACAAAGATATGTACTGTCCTGCTCAGAAGCAACCATTTGACCAGTTTTGGAAGTTTGCAGAAAAAGAATGGCATCAATGAAAAACAATGCATAAAGCCAAAACCTGAGAAGCTTTCACAAGCAGGTAGATGTGTCCTGACTCTTTTTAGATCATGCAATTAAGCATTAACTTTTTTCAAAGATTTATTTTCTATGAAGGGAATGCAAAATCCGTGACCATACCTATAATGTATAGTTTTAAAAAGCTCAAACTATGCCACTGCCGCAGATCTAAAAGAAATCTTGACTCTTAAATGTGAACTAACAATCTCTTTATATAGAAAAAAAATTAGTGTTTTTCTACATCATCTAAATCATTCCACTTGAGAGCTGACTATCTCCAGAAATGTATGAACAAGAACTATTTGCAATAAAGAAACATATGCATCTGAAGGAATTTATAAGCCTATAGAGTAAAATACAAGTAAATATTTCTTGCCACAAGAAAAGCTATCAAAAAGACTGGCTGAAAAATAAAAAGGCAAGCTGGGTTAGCCATGCTGACCTAAAAGTGGCCAAAGAGAAAGTATTTCCCACTTATTCTATGCAAATTCTACGCCTGTGAATACAGCTCCTGGGTGGCCCCACTCACACAGTACAGACAGCTTGGAGGTTGTTTTTCTCCCACTCCCTCTTTGGAGAAAGAGGCAGTGCAGCACTGGCACCTTTTGCTTTTGTAGGTGTGTGAAGAGGCTCAGAAACATGTCTCAGAAGTCCACAGATTAGGTTACAACACTTGGCTGCTTCTTGCAAATCAAAAGTGAGAGGAAGAAGGAGAAGGAAATGGTATTGGCTATGTCTGAAGAAACAGAGAGATCACTGTCACCAGCAGGATGCTAGCAAGGTCACAGTGCTCTCTATATTTAAAACAAACAAACACCAAAAAAAAAAGATGGTGGAAGAAATGGAAATCATATGGGGAAATATTAGGCTATGCTACACATGATGAAATCTTTGGAGAAAAAAAAACAAAACAACAAACAAACAAACAAAAGAATAAAAATATAAAGCTAGTACCAGTAACTGGTGCCAGTTTGAGGTGTTTCAGCTGAACAAGTGGATTTTGTTAAATGGAAATTACCCCAGAAAAGCCTAGGAGTTTACTGTGAGCCAATGAGGAGTTAAATCAAGACCCACACTAACATACTTTCTGGGGTAAATGAAGCTAATGCTTCACCTTGAGGAAATGAGTGATGAAAAGAATAGACTCCCCTCTACACCATAAATTCTTCCTAGCACTCTGATTTCTCATCCTTTCAGAGACAGGCATCATGAAAGAGAATATTCTCACTTAAAATCTGCACATATGCGCCAATGCAGTTGTCTGGACTCCTTCCTTACAGGAAAGAGAAAGGTGTGTGTCTCCATAGCAGAGAGATCTGTCCCAGTTAGCTATGATGCTCTGGAATCACTAGAGAGCCTACCAGGTTAGATTAGGAAGGCAATTATAAAGGACTAAAATTTGGCAAGATGAGGCCTTTTCAACTTCAACTTGTTTTTCATCCCACCCAGCACAGAAAAGGCAGATGAAGGGAGCTGGATGTTCGCAGGGATACACCAGATCCTCCAGCTAACTCTGGAGGCCGTTGCAGACTGCTACATTGCTGCTACTGGATTTAATTGCTGTTGCCACATTTCATTTTAATTTGAGTGACTATATATAACTGCTCAAAAATTCAGAAAAGCTGTCTCTGATGCTGAGCTGCCACATTGGATAGCATGAAAACTGGTGGCCCACACTTCTGTAGAATAAAGGAGGAAGTGTATCATTGCCTGACTGAGTTACATCCAAAAAATCCCTTTGATTTTAGCTAAGCAAATAATACAGCCATTTTCCTCCCCAGTACTTTGCTCGTGCAGACGTCTGATTTTCAGATATCCCTACAAAGAACAGAATGAAAAAATAATTAAAATTTATATGACAGCTTCTGCCAGGACAGAGAAAATGATAGTCTTAGAGACTGATATTTTAAAAAGGATTGAGGCCCTTGACTGAATGATTTATATGAAAAGTTACATTTATTTTTAAAGATAATGTCCAAATGCTTAGAAGATGGGAAGTGTTCCATCTGGGATTCCTAAGAAGAGAAAAGGAAGGTTTCTTACACAAGGAAGTTTGACTCTTTGGGAATGCTGCTTGTGCATCTCCCCCTGTGATGTGTGTCCTTTTACAATAACGAAGTTCAAGTACAAAATTGGGTTCAGCTATGGATGAGCTCTCAGCCCAAAAGGTATGGAGCCATACGCTTCATTAGGAACTGCTAGCAAACAAGCTTTTATTTTTTCCCCCAGACAAGCAACCAGTCACACCTTCCCGAAGATGCTAATGAGAAAGTTGCAAGATCATGTACTTAGAAGGCTGGAAAAACAACCTATATAACTTCCACTGGCTTCATTTTCTGAGGAGCTGGTGAAAGGAAAGGTTTCATTCTAGGCTGCTATAATTCTTTAAGTACGTGTGGGTTCAGCCATTCTTCCTGGATGATGTTTGGCCTGATAAAATAATAGGAGAAAGTGCTAATATCCTGTCATTCTCTTCCACAGTCTCTTACAAACCCATCTTGGAAATTGCCAGTACCTCTGTTGGTTGATTCATTGATATCCCAGTGCTCCAATGTATGCAGTTGAAGACTGCTAAAAGTTTTAATTACTTATTATTTTTTTTAAGTGCCCAAAGTAAATGAAAGAAAGCAAAACGCATCAACTTTTAGAAAGGAAACTTCCTATTAAAATACTACTGTGTGTTTTCCAAGAAAAACAAAAGGAAAAAGGTTAAATTATCTTACCTAAGTTTATCACTATTGTAATAAAAATAGATAACTTATGCAGAAATAAGACTCAGCTGAGGAGGTCTTCTGATCCTCCAGAACTTCAGGCCCTTAAGCCAAGCCTGTGCTGGTTTCACATTGTTCACTCTCCACCCTGACACACTCCATTTGAAGTCAATTTTGATACAAGCCATATAGAGTTTATGTACTGAGGTAACATCCAGTGCTGTCATTTTTCCTTGTAACTAAATGTCAGCAATAAATCGAATCTAAAATTGGTCTGTAACTATGGCAACTAATGAGCCATTCTAACTTGGAGTCCCCAAATCAAACATATGACCATCAAGGGATTCATTCCAGTTTTAAGATGTCACTTTTCAGAGAAGAAAATATGCTGCTGCTTTTCCTGACATGTGCATTAGAGGCATCAGCCTACAGCCAGGCAAGAGAGCTGGAGCAGGTTCAGGCAAGCAGCTAGGAGAAAAGCAGCTTCTTTCTTAAACTGGAAGGAAAAACAGCCAACATATTCTATTGATGCTAGTCATGCTGGATAAAGATAAATCCCTGCAAAAAGAACAAAATACCACAGACAAGAACAGTGTTTGCAATCATAGCACTGAGGAACAAAGTGTCAGCTCCATGATGAAAAGTAGCCAGTGCCTTTTGTTTTTTAATTTCAACTTCAATAGGCATTTAGGATCACACAACTCAAAAGTCAAATACACACCTGCACATGCACGTAAGAATAAATGTGAGGCCAGATCCTTAATTCTGGTAAGATGACCACATCTTCCTTCTCTGTTCTGAAAGGGTTGTATCAGGAAACTCACCTAAACATATCATAAAAGATATGCCTACAGCTGAAAAGTTCCCATCTCTTTACCAGGGAAGAATGTATGTATTCCCTTTTGTATCTGTGCCTGGAAACTACCAGACAATGGCAGTCAAATGAGGAAAGTTCCTCTATACATAGCTCAAGTCTCTACGAGGAGATCTTTGCAGATAAGGTGTTTCATGCACTGGTTCCTTCAAAGCCAGAATAATCAGATGGAGAGAGTCTATCTGTTTCACATTTTGTATATATGCTGTACTACTGCTTTTTAAATTGGCACACATTGCTTTTCCTTTCAGCCACAGGAGCTCATGATCATGGTGCCAACATGCAGCAAGAAAAAAAGGCAGGAATCCATAGTATGAATGGAACATAGACTAAAGATGTTTTCCCTATGGCACTAGAACTAGCAATCATTTAGCTGCTTTGAACAAGAAGCACCTTGACCTTAATAAGTAATATCATTACTTGTGCTTTTTTTTTTTTTTAAAGCCAGAAGAGAATATAAAATAAACATGTAAATAAAGCAGTTAATAGTTTTCCAGCGTAACTTGAGAAGTGCATAGTTATTAAAGTTGAAGATAAAATTATAATGAAGTTAGGATTTGAAATAAAGGGTCAGTATTGTCTTATACTACATTGAAAGGTTTCTTTGAGTAGCATGTGTATGTTCTGGAAATGCATTACAGTCCAGATCAGAAGAAAGGATGTTAGGTAGTAGTCAATTCTTTAACAACAACAACAACAACACAACAACCCAACAACAACAAAAACATTTCTTTCAAGATTTAAAACCTAACAAAAAAATACATTCACTAAATTGTTTTGCCTACACATGTAAACATCATCTGACACTGGTTTTGAAAGGGTTCCTATGTAGGGAAGAAAAAAAACCAGCATAAATTACAGCTTTTAACTCTGGAAAACATAAATGTTGTTGTCTTGTAAAATGAACTACATATGAAGGAGTGATAAAATAATTATGACCCTTGAAACTTAGAACCATAAAATATGGTTACGCTGTCTATGAAAAAAATAAATCTCTTTGATAAAGACCAGTCAGAATACTTGTCATTACAAGTCTGGAGTAATCAGTAACATGACAGGTCTGTCAGAAGAAAGCAGTACTGGTGACAAAAACATAACAGAAGAAAATTAACATCACTTCTCTGTGTGAATTTGCAGATGTGTGTAAGTCTCAGTGAAGCTGATTTAAAAACCAGAGTACTACAGTTGTATCATATAGTCCTCACAAGATGCAGTGCTCTATGGGACATGAATTAAAAGAACAGAGGACACAAACACAGTATGATTTTGCTGTATAGAACAGAGGCCATCTCTAGTGCTTTTGTATCTGTCTCTCTATCACACTGTATTCCTGCTAAAGCAGCAAAGCCTTTGCATACTTTAATACTTCAGTATTAAGCTTAATGATCTTCATGAGATGATATGATGTGATATGAGGGTTGCCATCACAATGCTCCTCAGAGGTTACTCAGGTGATTTACTGGAGGAAGGAGAATATAAGATTTTCTCTTTATCTGAGTCCTTCCAACCATACTTATATTTTTAACATAGAAGAATTATGGACTTCTGTTCATGACAGAATCTGATGAGACCACATCCAATTTAATTCTGTCACTTTAGAGGCAAATGATCAACGGTTCAGCCACAGTGTTTTCTAGCCAAAAGGAAAATATAGCTATGGAAGCAAATCTATAATGTAAGAGATGTAAGCAGAGAGAAAGACAAAAGAAAAGCAAGGAAGAAAGGAGAATGAATTTTACTCTCATTAGATGTTCCTGATACATCTCATGTCACAAGGTTACCACCATCAACCAAAGGCTTATAAAAAACTTCCAGCATAACATTGAAGGTGCACGAGGAAAAGCTGCCAGTAAGTGCTAATAACAAAAAGGTATGACAAAGATTATAAGAGGTAGAAAATTAAAGCTTTGATGTCTCACACTTTCTGAAATAAATTCATCTTCATCAGATCTGGGCCAGCTTAGCAACAACAGTAATGGAAATTAATATCTTAGGGCACTATAAAGAAAAAAAAAAAAGCTGTAAAACCTGTCCACCTACTAAGCAGCATCATGCCTTCATTAGTTTACTGGCATTTAAGAGAAAAAAAAAAAGAAAAAAGAGAAAACTTGCAAAGGCCCACAGAAAGAGTAAACACCATACTGTTTCATGTCAGGTTGAGGAACAGTTATATCAGTAAAGGGGAAGAAAAAAAAAAAACAAACCAGCAAACCAGCTCAAACAGAAACTGCCTAAGTACTGCTGAAGGCATAGGAAGATGGATTCAACACAGCCTGTGTGGGTACCAGGCTACAGGGCCCACTGCAAGCAGCTTTCACCAAGAAGCTTCTCACCGTTTCTTTTCCTTCCTTCGTCTTTCGTCACTTTTTGTGGTGCCATTACTTTCTGGAGAGAACTCCTGTCCGAGCTGGGCTTTCCCGACCCATTGCTGATGATGGAGCCGTTCTGACTTGGGGACCGGCTGCAAGTAACCATAGCAACAAGGACGGATGTAAGTTCTTCCTTATAAACCTCATTTCAAGGTTATTTCATTTGCACAGTTTGCATCGCTGCGTTTTCAAGTCTGATTTTATGCCAAAAGATGATAGAATATAAACTGCACATAGAAACCCAGTAAAGGCAGGAACAGAGTGATGGTAGAAGCACATGATTTCTCAATTAGCTCAGGGCTGATAGGCATCTTAGTGGCATCGAAAGCAAACACTTCTCATGCACAACCCCCACAATGACAGAAGCTGCACTGCAGAGGGCAAAAAAAAAAATCCTGTTATCAATTCAGTGTCATTTGTACAGCTAAAATAAAGCAGTCCTTTGTTTCTGTATGTATGTCTAAACTAATTCCTTTATTATTTAGCCTATATTACGTTCAACTGTTTTGTCAGCCACAATGCAAAATTCACTCAATCATTTTACACATATGCACACCAATGTGATAAAAAGACTCTCCCTTTTTTCTTTTTGCACATAACCTGGTTTAACCAGCACCACCATTTGCCAAAACTCCTAAGAAAATGCTTGTTTTACTAGGCCGTTGCATATCCTTGCCCTGAAACTGGTCCCTGCAGAGAGAGAGGAGGGAGGGCAGATCAGAACTGCTGCGAGCGAGCAGTCCCAATGAGAAGCAAGAACAGCAACGAGCAGTGTAACCCTGGGCTGCACTGGGAGCAGGCTCTCAGCAGAAGTTCTCTTTGTTTTGGAGGGAGTAAATTACTCAAATCCTAATACATGGTTGGGAAAAGAAGGCAAAAGTAGAAAATATTAAATTGGGTGCTACTCCATATCCAAAACCAGTGTTCACACTGCTTCTATATATGAAGCTTGCCACAAGGGGAATGATGGCTATCTACAGTTACTCATGCACCTATCTGTGATCTATCACTGAATTGTCATGGCCAATGACAGGATAATGTAAAGAGGCTGCATCAGAGGAAAAAAATGGACTCAGTCACAAGGACTTTCTTCTACAGTGGAAAAAAAAAATTCAAATCAATTTCTATTGCTGTCACAAAGGCTTTATATCCATAAAATGGTACTAAAGCAAAACAACTGTAAAAACCATCCTGAAAATTATTGTCAATACTGTATTGCCAGCTTGAAACATTCATTTAACTCCAGTTCTGACTGCCCAGTCTGGTGTAAGTAGAGAGCATTTACTATGATCAGAACAGGAAGCGACAAGTATGAGAAAAATAATTCTTATGGACTCTCTTTTGAAGATAGCCTAGGTGGAAATATATATAATTTGAGACATGGTTGCTTCAGCTACTGGGCTTTAGGAGAACTCAGCGTGCAACCCAGCTCAGCTCAGCCCAGCCTGAGGATTGTCTTGTAAAATTCCATTGTGAATAAATATTCTTGAAAAGGAGCATTTCTCCCCTATAAACCTGTCTGTCACCGCTAATGAACAAACCTAGCCTAGTAAAAAAATTAATATAGGGACAGACCAACACCTGAAGAAAATCGGTTCCACTTGGGAACAAGATAAAGAAGCAAGCACAGATATGCACAGGTATTTGCTGAATGATTTCAGTTGCCGCTAATCTTAATTATTCATCTTTTTTAAAGTGCCCATCATATTATTAACTGTGAAGTTTCCTTCAGTGGTAATATCAGAGAAGATATTCTGATCAGTTACCAGGCACTTCATGGGAGTCTAATATAAATTGACCTTTCTAGGCTGCAAAGTAGACTGGATGAAAGAGCAAATACATAAAGGTCAATAAATATTTCTTCATCTTCAGAAACCATTAAATTCCATCCCCAGACACAGGTCTTGTGAATGAAATAAAGACTAAAATTCTGTATGTTCTCACTTAAGTAATCGCCCTGAAGAAGGCAAAACTAACTCAGTTATTTGCTTAGAAAGGCACCAAGGTTCAATACATTTTATAATGAGAATAACTTTCCTGTGAATTCCTGGATCAAGTTTGATTATCAACATTTGTTTAAAATTGTGCAGATTAAGTGGAGGGGGATTTCTATGCTGATTCAAAAGACTGATGTGCTTAGAGGGTTAATTAATAGGGCTGGTTTGCATTTTTTGTGTGTATTTACACATGGCTTTGGAGTGGCTTCAAAATATTTTAAAGAACAGCTCCTGCAAATACTTAACCTGTGGTGGCCCAGCACCAACTACCACACTGGTGTCATGGTCATCTTCCATTTGTCATTTCTTCAGAGGATGGAATACTTCAAAAGGGATAAGTGCTGTTTAGTTCATGCAGACCATATAACCTGACTCTCATCGCTCCTGGTGATTAATGGTGTGAACAGCACATCACTGACATTAAAGGGCAGAATAACGGTTTACACCCAGACCCAATGCAGCAATCGCAGGCAGCAGGGGAGTTCTCAGCTGGCTTGCTCTTCTCTATGGGTACTCCCTGCAGACAGCTCTCTCCATATCCCAGGTGATACATCTAGAGAAGCAGGCCAAAGCAGACACCAGCTCAGGATCCTTCTGTTTCCATATTTCTGTAGGGAAAACCTCAGCTTATGACCAATGGGGACCTCTACCCACCCTGAAGACTAGCAAAGCCAGGTCCTCCAGCCCCATGCTGAGCATGCTCATACCTTCCAGTGTATCACCTCCTGCAGCTGCATATGGCTCCAGTGTGACCCTGTCATTGCACACACCAATATGTGCCAGTTTCCAAGCTTTTCCATTACTCCAGAGGGGCAACTATCATTGTGCATTGATAAATACAAGATGAGGTGACTCAGCTATGAAGATCTGATTTTCTACAGAATTTCTCTGCACTAGCCAGATACTCTTATGTTATCAAGGCCCTTCAAGAGGCAAGGACTGTGTAATGCCAGTGAACTAGTCAACAAATGTTACCTCTTTTCTGGCTGTTTACCTAACAACTTTATTTTCCTCTCAACCCTACAAGTATCATTCTTTAGCAGTAAAAAGTTGATGATCCTCCACTCAAATTTCAAGGAGAGCAGGTAAAGTAAAAATGGACTTGAAGCATGCAAAACAGCTAGTATAAAGGGATAATCTGCTTTCCTTGCCTGAGATGACCAAGACAAGAAACAATGACCTTCAGCTATTCTGATGATGATTGAGGGTACACAAGAGGTAAAACTTCCTAAAGGGAAAGGTAGTGAAAAACAGATTGCCTGGGGAGGCTGAAATCAACCCACCACTGGAAGACTTTAAAAAAGGTAGATGAAATTGAGTTCGGAGTGTAATTGACCCTACAGCGGAGAAGAGGAAGAGCCAGATAGCTTCCTAGGGACCTTCTAATCCATGATCCTACAACTCTGTAGACTTACTATGGGAAAATGAAACCTGGGACACTTTATCCCAGACACTATCTAGTCTATTCTTACACTGTCCTAAATTTTGTCTTGCTGCAGATGCTTTGTAACTAGAGGTCTCCCATAATTTAAGGGATGTTTAGGGTTTGCCCTTCTGCTAATGAAGACATTGGGTCCAGTTCTGGAGTTACAGAGTCTGTCAGTGGAGCTTCAGCAACTTACATGGCTGAGGTCTTGTCTTTTGGTTCATTTGAGAAATTATCAGCGTTCACATGCTCCAGGTCCTGTGTTTTATATAGGTTATTCTCTTGTACAACACCAGCATATATATGTGAGAGTCACCTTCCATTTACCTCCTCTATGCATGTAAAAATCTATGAAGACTTTATTTTATCTTGTATTTTGCAGCAATCTTACACACCCAGCACAGATCAGCTTTATGCCAAGAATATATCATGGAGGAACCATCTGCCACACACAGAGCCTGGGTGCCAAACCTTACAGTTTTTTCCCAAGCAACCAGCAGCACGTACCCTATTCCACTCCCCTGCAGAAACGTGACAATCCATACCTCTTTCTTGTTTCGTTGGATTTGGCAGTTTTGATGGTGCTCCCATCCTGAGTAATTTCTCTCTCCTGGGAGGCAGGAGCATCTCTCACTGGAAGCGGAAGTACGACAGTCTCCTGCGTTACAGGTAAAACCTCATCTTCAGCTCCCTGCTGACCTAGGTGTTGCTTGGCATAGTCAAAGCCTTGCACTGGCTGAAAAAAACCAAACCAAACCAAACAAAAAGGGATAAACAAGAAATTTCCAGCACACATCATATGTTGATATAAAATAACCACTTCAATAAAAAATTTTCCACAACCCTTAACTTCATCATTTAGGTAAACAACACGTAAAAAAATGTAGACTGTCACATGAATGACCAACAACCAAACAATTTTCTGATGAGATCTCCATTTCACATATTTTAAACACGATTAGTTAGTATAAAATTGAACTTGGCTAACCTTTCTCATCCTGCCATAACACTCCCAGAAATTCTTTTAACAGACAATGAAAGAATGAGTATATGGAAGAAAAAATTAGGAGGGAGGAAAAATAAGTCCATACAGAAAATGGAAAACTTTCTCTGACAAAAACCCTCATGTTTCCAAAGCGGGTGGGAGTAATTTATTCCAAATCCAGACAGAGTAAAAAAAGCACACATCAAAGTTTCAAGGGCAACATTTTCCAAAAAAGGATCTTTTTCAGATCAGTGAAATTATATTTCCCCTGGCTTGCCAGTTGCCTACTGGGAAGGTTGTTATTGACTTCATTTATTTCTCTTGGGAAGCAGCATTCGCAAGAGCCTTGCAGCAAGGCAGATGAGGGCTGTGTGCCCAGCCTCTCCTTCCCCAAAGCCTGGTGGGCTTTCCTGCAGAATCACAGAATCGCTATGGTTGGAAAAGACCTTTAAGATCATCAAGTCCAACAGTTACCTAACTCTACCAGGGCCACTACTGCACCATATCCTTGAGTACCACATCTAGATGGCTTTTAAATGTACTCAGTGATAGCCCCCCTGGGCAGCCTGTTCCAGTCTTTGACAACCCTTTCAGTATAGAAGTTTTTTCTAATGTCCAACCTAAACCTTCCCTGGTGTAACTTGATGCCATTTCCTCTTGTCCTATCAGTGGTGGCTTGTGAGAAGAGACCAACACCCACGTCCCTACGACCTCCTTTCAGGGAGTTGTTGAAAGCAAGATGGTCTCACCTCAGCCTTCTTTTCTGCTGACTAAAAGCCCCAGCTCCCTCAGCCACTCCTCATAAGACTTGTTCTCAAGACCCTTCACCAGGTTCATTGCCCTTTTCTGGACCCACTGCAGCACCTCAGTGTCTTTCTTATACTGCAGTGCCCAAAACTGAACACAGTACTCGGGCCCCAGCACCAGGATGCCATTAGTGTTAGGGTTAAGAGTTCAGAGAGCTACAAAACCTCCAGCTCCAGGGACACTGGGGCTGCAAAAGGCCTGCCAAGAGGAGCACAACACTGCACCAGCATTGTTCCCTTCATTGCTGCCTCTGCAAGGAACAAGCACAATGGACACATGCATTCTGGGTAAAGCAACCATGAAAAGGTGCATTATCTTAATGGCAAAGTTGAAGCTTTTAAGCAAATTTTAACTCTCTAGACTTTATTTTCTAGTGGGAAAAAAGAGAAGGGGAAAAACAAAAACAGACTACATCAAACTGCATTTCATGTTGGAAACAAAAAAAAGAGAAGGAAAACAAAACAAAAAATAAATTACTCAAAGAAATTCTTGACAACCTCTGGAAAAAATATGTAACACATAAAAATGTTCTTGCTACACTGAACTGAAGTAATTTACCAAATATTGGAAGGATATTCTTCCTGTAGCACAAAGACTATTGACATAAAGCTAAAAAAGCACCGGAAAACACAAGATGAGCAATGGTGATTTTAACATTCAAACGTAATTTAGGAAACACATCAGAATTAGACAGTTAACTGAAGAGCCTTTCTCGGGTTCCTGAAATGTTATCATTAAATATTTTAGTTCCAGAAGGAGATCAGCTGGATAAAAAAAAAAAAAAAAAAATATATATATATATATATTGCTGATGGCACAGAGAAAGGATAAGCTCTGAAAATACATTTTTTTCTTGTTTTGTCCCTTACTAAATCTGGGATATAGCTATAAATACAGATAAATTCATAAGCAGTCTCTGCCTGAAAATAATCGGTGTGGGTTGTTTGTTGTTTTTTAAACAAACAAACAAAAGCTTTTTGTTTATGAAGATCTGCATTGCATTCCCAATCTCCTGTTTGAACTGAGGCATAAGACTTCTAATAGTTTTATAACACCGGATGAATGTTCATGGACCTCAGTATTCCTCTGATAAGTAACTTCAGTGCATTAACTGAGCTAATTGGGAAAGCAGACATCTCCACAAACTACCGCAATGGAACTTCCCCAACATATCCAATTCACCATTACCACCCCATGGCAAGTCCTGACAGTCTCACCCCTGATGGAGCCTTCCGCTTACCCCCTCTGAAAACAGGGTACCACAAAAGCAGCCACCAAATTAGCTATGAAGGGAGGAAACTAAGCAAGTGAAGAATGAAGAAAGAGGCGGCAGAAGCTGTGTGAAGGACAGCTAGGAAGAACTAGTGAACAACATCTTAGACAGTAATATTTTTAATGAAACTGAAGTTTTTCAACCTTATTATATATATTAAGGGTTAGTCAAGATCCTCCTAGACATTCTGCAAAAAAGGTAACAGAAAAGCTGATTAAATCAGCTATTTCTTCCTCTATGCCTTTGAAAGAGTAGAAGTTGCAATTTACACTTCAGATCTTATTTAAAAAAAAACCCAAAACAACAAAACAGCACTAAACCAAACAAAAATATATGAGAAGCAGCAGAACACGAGAATTACAAAAGAATTCTAAAAGGTCCCAGATCAGATCTGCCAAAGGAAGAACATGAAGGATTATTTTAATCTGAGTTCTACTTACCACCATGTCTAGTAACAAACTGCAATAAAGGAGGAACTGAAAAAGCCATCCTCATCAGCGGACATATTGCGTTAAATAAAATTTGATCTTGGAACCCTGCTCTGTAAAAGCCCACAGGAGCAGATGGCTTCACCACCCCTGAAGGGAACTGGCAAGACTAAATCATGATCAGGCTCTGCTAAAGCACTGCAAGTGTACATGTCCAATACGGCCAAAATACTGACAAAGACCGAAGGACTGGGACTTGAATATTGCTTTTGAAATAAATGAATGATGAGACCATTAAATTACATTGCTTTGCAAAGGGCAGACTGAATATAGGGAGTTATTTCTGGGAGTGTTTTCATTGTAATGATCATGAAAGACACTGATATTAAAAAAAAAAGGAAAATGTCTGATCAGCTCCTCCTTTCTACATGTATACTCATGTACACAAACAGTTTCTATATTTTTTTCCATGCCCTGCATGTCTTAGACTGCAGATCTTATCTCTGTTTACCTGCCAGCTTATTGTTTCATGCTCTAAAAGAAAGGAAAGGTGACAAATCAGATTACAGCCTTGAAAAAAGCATGCTGTGAATTAGAAAGCAAGGGAGGCAAAAGCTAACCTCTATCCAAAACCTCAAAGTAAAAACAGTTGCTCAAAATAATACAGCATTCAAAAAACCCATTAAAATAAATTCCCAACAGAATTTCACTGATTTGAATTTATAGTTCTTTTAATTTTACAACTGGAGAGCCAATTGAAAAAAAAAATGGTAACCGTACCTTTTCCCTGCAACTTAGTCCAGATGTCCCTGACTGCTAAGGCAATTCAGAACAGCAACACAATTCCTAAGAAACTGTAAACTACACTACGTATAAGAGGTCATTTCTTAAACTTCATTTACTTAACCTTCAGTCTGTTACAACAAAAAAGTCATTCCTTAATTACCAGGCACAGGCAGCAATCCTGCTGTTCTGCTACATCACCTCCCCCAGCTACAGAAGGATATTTAAGGCTAAATGTTTCATTACCCCTCAGTGCTGTGTTCGTGCATCCTGTCCCGCTGGCATGGGACAGAGCTTCTGGAAGGACGTGGCAGGCAGCTCTGCTCTGCGAGGACCTGCAGCCTCTGCTGCTCCAGCAGCAGTAGGACTGCAGCGATGAACAGGCAGCTCCACGCTGCCCATCCCCTTGGTACAGGACTTTTGGAATCCAAACACATAAGATGGCACCAGAGTAAACAAAACCAGCTGATATCCAAGGTTGTGGGTATCCCATAATATCCTCTTTTCCTCTCTACACATTTGCTGGATATTCAAATCTCAGACACACAGAAAGAAAATATTAAATCTGCTTCTTAAACTAAAAATCACTCTGCTGTGACTCCACTTACAGAACAGATTCAGCATTAATCGGGCAGTCTCAGGCACTTTTCTAAGCCATGAAATATAACCTATTCATTTTAAATGTGATAAAGATATGTGGTCATCAGCTATTTGTATTGCCAAACTGCATGAAAAATAGCAATTATGGTTCAGGCAATTACTACTATGCCTGATATGCCCAATGCTGAAATTAAAAATAAAAATAAAACTGTTCTTTTCAAAATGACTTTATTTCATTATCTTCCCAAAATACATTTCTTACTCTTATTTTAAGTGAGGATGCTGAAATCAGGAATGACAAAACCAGTCCATTCCCAGTCCCACTGCAGAATTTATCTTCCACAATCCATACATCAGTGTATACTCTATATAGATCTGGCTGAACTTTTTTGATGGAACTATCATTGTGAAACTAAACAGAAAGCAATTTAGATTTCATTTTGAAATGCATCTCTTTCCATATAAGAAATTAAATTAAATTTTATGGAGCCTCAAAACACACCAAAAAGGGGAAATGCACTCTAGAAGTGGACCTCCTGCACTCCAACTGCAAATGGGAGCAAGTCTGCAGGAAAATCTCCTGAAATGAGTGTAGTGTGGATGCTGGAGCTCAGCACCAGTAGTTTTTTTCTGCAGAGCCAACTCCCATCTGACAACATTGACAGCTGACGCAAACATAACCTGACTAAATAGGTTTTAACCTGACCATGTATCTTATGATCAAATCCAATTTCTCAAGAAAAGTAAAAATTCAGTTTTCTCTTTCTTTTTGGAATGACCACTATGAATTAAAATTTTAAAACACTTTCAAGTTTTTTTGTGTGCTGCAGCTTCAACCAGCACTGTGGGGTGTTTAAATGGCAACTTTCTCCAGCTGTAAAGCAGCCCATAATGATGGCCGGCTCAAAACAATGTACAAATTTAGTCTCATTTTGTTCTTTAGATGTGACTAAGATTACATATAAGAACGAAGGGATGCACAGTATTTGCAACAGCCCCTAATAAAGCATGACTTGCATGTTAGAGGTTTCAAGTGGGATGTTATATGACATCACTGCAGTGGTATTAATTTTTGTGTTTGTGGTATTGCTTTTTTCACTTTTGCAGATCTAGTCTCAACACTAGTTTGGTAACACTGGATGAATGTATGGCCATACTGGAATCAAAATGGAAACGTCTTTTTCTCATAATTTTTGATACAAATGTCTTTTTCCAACTGGCACCAGCTGCACCCATCTGCAACTAACCTACGATGAGGAAAAAAAGAGCTGTCATATGCATCATGCCTTCCTTCAACTCTCCCTGCAATCTACATCCTTCAGCGGAAGCGACAGAGCTGAAATCACAATAATCCTGCTGCATTAAGAAACCAAAGAAAAAAATTATCATTTCAATCCCATGCCAATGGAGAAGAACAAAGCCAGCTAAAAGAGCGAAGAAACAGTATGACTTACATACTGGCTCTGTAGGCTAAAAACTCCTCCCTCTGAGTGGTTCTGTTTAAGAGCCATTTAATGGCAGCATTGAGAAGGTAAACCTTTTTCACTATGGAGACAAACCAGAATTCTGTGACATTTTTCTGCTAGAGAGAGAATCAAACTGGAAACACATCTAATTTGGAATACATCTTGTAATTGATATGGTTTAGTAACTTTAAGGAAAATACAATTGCTTGAACCCAATGAACAATATCCACAAATAAAAGAAAAACAGCAATGGCAGAAATTTTCTGAAAAAAAACTTTCAAATTTCATGAACAAGCAACTGCCCTGAGTAAAGCCTGCTCATCCCTAATGGCTTAGTGCCTGACATCACAGTGCAAGGGTTATTCTGTCACTGTGCCCTATGTGGCAAGGGACAAGCTGGAATGGAAATTGCCAAGTCCTGAATAAAAGAGAAAGGTAATTGCTGTGACCAGTGGTATCAAGAATGGAGAATTGCAAAGATCCATCCTGTGAGTAACAATCATTTCAATTCCAAAGATTTTTCACCTACATCTAGCAGAGAAACACAGTTAAAACCTCAGAAAGCAAATGGACATCTTGGATCTAGAGATTGGTCACTCACTTTAGCTCTCTGAGGCAGGTTCATCATGGTCTCCGGTTTGAAGTCATTCTTGTTCTTTCTGCACAGAACTGCTGTGATGATGATGATGATAACTGTAACTACAGCAATGGGAGCTAGCACTGCAGCAATGATCCACAGGTTGTTTGGGGGGTTCTTCACCACAGCTATAGAAAATGGCAAACCAACAGTGGTAAGTTTCTCAGTGCAAATGCAAGATTTAAATCGCTTCCAACACAGCCTTAACTGTCTCCATATAATTCGTATAAAAGGATTGTTCATAATCTAGCAATATCCTTGTATTCCTTAAATTAAAAAAAAACAACAATAACAAAGTATCAGCAACACAGTTCAATTCACAAATCTCCCGGGGCTCTCTTCTCTTACTTAGTTACAGCCAGCTGCAAAAGCAGCTATCAACTCCCAAGTCAAGTTAGATGCTATATTAGGTATCATTCCAACAGTTCATTTACAGAATAAACAAAAAAAAGATGCAAGCAATATATCTTCAATTATTTTTCAAACTGAAATAGAGCTTATAATAAGGTAGCATGTGTGTTAAAAGTATACACATGAAGTCCATACCTGGTATCAAAGACTTCCCAGCTCAGCAAGACTAAAACAGGCAGAACTTTTTCAAAAACAATGAAGCTAAGCACACTAATAGTTATTCATGATAACAATAGGACAATAAGAAAGTGCTTCTCTTGTCCTCTAGAAATACTTTATCATAGTTAAGGTCCAAACAAATCCATCATTTCTGAAATTGGGGAAATGATAAGGTTGGAAAGACCTACTTGCAGATATATTAATAATGGCACCAGGTACAGTTCAGAAATGTGATGATAAAATGCTTTCAATTTCATTTTATCAGAATAAAGTATCTTAGTATGAACCTTCAAGTTGTACACACATAAGAGATCCTCCTGTGACACATCCCCAGTTGTCTCATTTCATTTCTTTCTGGAAAAACACCAGATAATCTCCTTACAATGATGAATTTTATTTTAGTGAAATATTTTGTGGAGTTCACCATGCTAGGTCTATCTATTTTCCTGTGCTACTGGGTGCTGGTGTGGACAGGCAATTGTGAGAATACCAGCGTAAAGTAGCTTTTCCCATTTCCTAGGGGACTAGTGCTTTCAAATGTCATTGAGCTTATTAGCTGTCAGAGGCACTCAACGTCTTTCAGGATCAGGCTTCAAACGCATACCATCTTATTTAGCAGCAGTTATGAAAGCCTCTCTGAAGCTTGAGCTTATTTTGTTTGTGGATCTACAACTTTTTGCAAAGCCGGTGTTTGTTGGGTGATGTAGGAATAGCACCATTAGTTATGTGTCTTGCACACAGTGTAACAATAACTGCGTGCTTAAAGACTGTCCAAAAAGCCAGGCTGAAGCCTTTCAAAGTTCACTTTTCAAAGGGACTTGCATAATTCTAAATTATTGACTTTGACATTTAGTTTGGGGATGGAAGAGCTGTGGGGAAGGAAATTGAATCTGACTTTCATCAGAGAACAGTAACTTTAATTATAGACTCCTGTTATGGGAGCAGCAAACAATTGTTGAAAAATTATTCTTTCTAGGGAACACAGAGGAAACAATGACCTTATGGTTAATAGGACAGACATATAGGAATCCTGGTTTACACCTTAAATTCAGTTACCAGCCTCCAATGTAACCTTGAGCAAGCCAACCCATGGTTCATTCAACTCAATAAGGCTTCACTGAATTTTGAAGCAAGCCTTTCATTTTGTTATAACTCAGTCCCTCGCTTATAAAATGAGAACATCTTTTTTTTCTTCTTCTTATTCTTCTTATTCTGCCTTGTTTAACCAGACTCTGAGCTCCTGAGGGTAGATGTCTTTTCTCACTGCATTTTTGTACTGAACTTTTTCATTCTGCTATAATAGAAATTATAATGAGTAAAAGTTAAGTGTACACAAAGTATTTTCTTTGGGAATACAGAATACGACTACATCCAAAATGAAAGAAATATGGGGGTTTCTTCCATAATAAGGTATAAAGGTAGAACTACCTCCTACATTTCAAATGCTCTAGCTTCAGAATCATAGTTACCTGGGGTCATCATTTCAATTTCTGTATATTCTCTTCTTTCTTACAGTATTCTGTGCATATTTAACTTGTATGAAAATCTACAGACGAACAAAGCTGCCTTATCAGACCACAGAAGTATGAAGTTAGATGATGAGCAGCAGATGTCATAACTACCTAAATACCGATATAAATCACAAAACTGCACAGAGAGCTAGGAAACCACTATGTGTTTTCTACAGCTGCTTCAGTAAAAAATACATTTAAGTAATATTCTCGTGGAAATTAAAGTAATTTAGAATTTTTGCTAGACTTCACTGAAGCAGGAATGGAGAACCTACTTTCACTCCAACTGAAGTCAGTAACAGACCATGATCAAATCAATGATCAGGTACAGTAAATAGTGCATTCTCTGGAAATTCAGTCTTCTAATTCAATCACATCAATTACTTATTAGAGTGGGGTTTTTTAAATTTTCCTATCACCATTACATGTAATTATTTCAATACCACCCCTCCTTCAGGCAGAAATAATGGTACCAGGGAATCCCATTTTATATGCTGTTTAGCCAGTAAGGAGATCCAATACAGAAGTCCACGATATAATTTTAATTACATCTGGATAAATACCTTGGCAAAGTAGAGAGATTCAGTTAGCTAAAGGCATCAATTCATACGTTAAGCCATTATTGCACTAAAATTCCTCTGTATGATCAATGGAGGCCCCCTCACCTACGCTAGTGTTTTCACAAAAAGAAGGGGAAAAATAAATAGATAATAAAGGACTAAACCAGAGAATTTTTAAAAGAACTCTTACGATCAGCTTGAACTTGTATAACATAACCTAGAGTCAAGGCCATCCGCTGGGAGTCAACTGTGCTCAAAATTTTGGCAGCTGCAGTGCCCAGCAAAGGCTTCCCATTGTATAAAGTATAGTATGTCAGTTCAGCCGGCTCCTTGGGTCCTGGAATACGTTGGATTTTTACCATCTTTCAGAAAGAAAAAAAAAAAAAAAAAAAAAAAAAAGGAAAGAAAAAGAGAAATAAAATGTATTTGTATTATACCATTGCAAAACCGCTCAGGATGTGCTTGAAGGCAGGGCACACAAGGAACTGCTTTAAGACCCCATATAAGCATAAGCCCCATGCAATTATCCCCACAGGATCAGAGCTTCTCCCTTTCATAGCCTAGGCTATTAAGATTAGTGAGGTCTTCAAAAATTTTAAACATAATCCTAAGGTAAAACCCTATACTAAGAAAAGCACGCAGTAAGAAGAAGGAAAGAAAGGATCAAATGTTTGGACATTGCAGTCCTCTGTAAAGAGGGAATTCTTAAAAATCTGTCCTATTATTGAAAATTATACTTTACTGACATACTGCAGTTGAAAAATTCCTTTGCATTTTACTTCTATACTCATTATTTTTTATTCCAGGCTTACAATAAAGAGAAACATGCTTTTTCCATTTTACTCTGCAGAATACCAGAATTTTTACATTGTACCTCTATCTTTCCCGAAAATAGAGGAAGAGTCAAACACCTCTAAAGATGAGGGGAAAAAAGAGTTTTGTGATTCTTCTCCATTATGCTATGGACTAAAACAGGTCATGTTTTCATGGAAAATTTTACAAAGGTTCAACACTTTTGGCAAGTAAAAATGTGTTCATTTTAAATTCTTTGGGTGAAAAAACACACAGAATTTTGGGCAAACATGAAAAATGGTGATTTGGTTTTATACCTCTCAACAAACAATACTTGAAAAACATCATGTAATTAAAAATAAAGTAGTATTTGTAATGCAATTTTTGAAGACAGATTCTCTGAATCCTCCACAACTAGCATCAGGTGCCTAAATTAATGAGGAAAAGAAATACAATAATTTCAAAATACTGAATGGGAAATGTTGCTAAAAAAGAGAAAGATGATTAATAAATTACTCAGGACTGAAATCTCTATTTCATAATGTGATCTGTGGCCACATGATTTGATGACTAAGCCTGTATAAAGACAGCTTCATACTGTTTTCTTTTCAACAAAAAGAAAGAAGTTCTATCTTTATTGAGTCACCTAGGAAAGTAAGACCTAGGAACCTTTTTTTTTAATGAACAAAACCCTGGAACTCTTCATTATGCTGAATACCAGACTTTACTCTAAAATATGTACTTTGTACCAATCCTCAGAGTAACTGAAGGGAAAATATTTATTAACACTGATCAACTAATGATGATTTCTAGAAGATGAGAGGCATGCAAGCATGGCTGACTACAGAAAAAGAAACCCATTAGTAATGCCATGCATTCTTCACTTGGTGAAAATATTCATGAAAAAAAGGCAGGAAATCTCAAACGATCTCAAAAAAAAAAAAAAAATTCTTTTTACACAAATTGAGGCAGAACACACACAAACAAAGGCCTTTTTTGACCACCTGCACAGTGTAGCTGCCCACAGTAGTGGCACGTTTGAATCGTCTCCCTTGCTGATGGGACATCATAAACAGTGGTGCCAAACGCTGCTCCATTAATCTTGCAAAGCTCTGATTGTTCAGTCCCAGCAATGCAATATCAACCCCTTGAATAACTGTGGAAACACAGAAAATCACATATAGCACATCTTAAATGGACAGATAAAATAACATGTGGTCTGCAGGGCACTTTGGGACAGGGATGTACTAACTAATTTAGGAGAAAAAGAGCTGGACACTGTTACACCTCCTCAGTATGTCCTGATGAGGATATAAAGTGCTTCTGTTTCAGCTCCTGCACTGTTCTTCTCATGTCAACAATGTTTCAGAGAATAAAATCCTCCAGAAATTTTCTTAGGCCTTCAGTTTACCTAAACAGCTCTGGGAAGCACCTGAATTATGGTCGTCAATGTGAAAAGTTAAAACCTATTTGAGAGCTGCTGGTTTTATGCTTATCACTGGATGCTCCTGTTAACTAAACCACAGTCTTTCATCCAGCAGTTTTCAAACCTGAAGTTAGGATTTTATACAACTGTTTGAAACAAAATATCGTATGTTTGAGAGTGCTGAAAACTGAATAAACATTTCCTAAGTATAAATGAATATAAAATTAAAAAGACTGAATTTACATGAAGTTCAAAAAAGTGATCTGGCATGCTAATTTAGCTCATACATATTTATGATTTTTCAATATTTTTTCAAAAATCTTTTGGGACAACCATGTTTTTGGTTTTTTTTAAACAGTGTTTCCATTGCAATAGCAATAATACTCCATTGCAGCAAGTGCATGGAGGCAAGAAATGGAGTATCAGGTTCACAGGGTCCAGGTGGGGAAGAACTGAACCACTCCCTTCAGAAGGTCATAATCTCTGCATAAACTTTATTTTTTATCTCAAAACTATGAATAGATGTAACAGGTATCAAATCACATTGGCTTTTGGAAGCAGAGTGTAGAATTTAATCTGTTTCACGTCAGGCTCCTTTTCTTTTGCTCTCCTGAGCATTAAACAATTCCAGGTACAGACACACCAATTAGAAAGGCTTTGGTATCTATTCACTCAAAGGTGTCTGGGGAAAAGTGTTTCTCTCTTGCCCAGTTACCACTTCTAAAGTCAGAATGATTGCAAATGAGAATGCAATACCAGTGAAACAACTGTGATAAAACAAGTATTTTGAAGCCTAAGTGTTCTCTGCACCTTATTTTCCACCAACAGAGAATTATGTGCTTAATGCTTCAGGTGAAAGGTGCAAATATTCCCAGACCCACACAGTTCACAAGTCATAACAAATCTCCTCAGTTTAACAGATCACCTTTCTTCCTGCACTATGTCTACAAGCCTCTTTTGATTTCATATTTAAATCCAAGTTCCAGGGGGGAGAGGGGGAAAAAAAAAAAAGAAAAGAAGCAAGCCTATTTCTGTGAAAAGATGAAAAGATAATGCTGCTCTCAGAAGTGCTTAAACCGAAGTGGCATAAATTCAGAGGCAGGTGTTGGATGCAGGAGACGTGTCTTTTCAAGATGACAAATCACAGTTAAGCCCCAGAGTAACTGTAAATACATTTGTCCAATTGAATGTAACAGGAAAACTCAGTTGGCAGCCTCGTATTTTTGAGTAAAATTACTGCACCAATGCATTTATATAAATGAGCACTAAATATTATTATCTGAAGTACATGGAGGAGGGAAGGAGGTTTAAAAGTACCTGTTATCACCCAGTAGTCTCTAGTTGACTCTGAGACATCAAGGTTTGGATACTCCAGAGCTTTAAAAATAAAAGTTGAAATTATATCATAATGTTCCAACATCCTACACATTATATATCCCCAAACTGTTTAACCAGACAGTGATAAATAAAACTGAATGATGACCCAGGAGGAGATCTAGAGACATAATTTTCTGGGTTATTATTTCTCTTCTGTCTGAAAAAGGACATCCACTGTAATCAGTGCAAGTACTGCCTTGGAAAGTACAACATACATCTTCTGTTGCCAAAATATTGGCTGGTAAACTCTCTGGGGCAAAGCCCAGGATTGTCCATTAGTAAAAATGACAGATAATATGCATGTGCTTGTGTTATATACATTTCTGCTGCTTTCTCTCTGTGAGTAATCCCCTGGGGAAAACAAGATGACATTCTATGGTGATTCCATGATTTTATCCTTTCTTAACCCAGACCAAAATTTTAACCTAAAATACTAAAATGAACAAAATCAGATTCCACCAGAATTAGAGGAGACTGTGAACGCATCTGAGAGCACAGTACTCTCACTCTCCACCATTTAAGGTATTACTACCATATGTGTTTACATCTGTGAGAAACTGATGTTTGCAGTTTTGATGTCTTTTGTTAGCTTTGCCACCTCCAAAGTGCATTAGGCTGTAAAGTTCAATATGCTGCTAATTCATTATACAGCTCAGCATTTTTTCAATAGATTTATTCAATAGAGAAAGCACGAATGCTTGGAACTTAATTCAGAAAATATCCATGACTTGCATGTTGATACACTGCTATCAAGTTACCTTCTTTTTTAAACTCCAAAGTGGCTTGAAATAGTAAACATAATAAAGAATCTGATTATGCACAGTAATGGCTTTTGAGGAGGGATTTCACAGCATGTCCCAAGCTGTGCATTTCCATGATAGACTGTGAAGGCTCTGAAGGAGCCACCAGAGTCTACTGGGAAATAACACACTGAGAACAGCTGCAATATTTGTTTGATAAACTGAAACAACTACACTGCCACGTGAATAAGCATCAAACACTTTTCAAAGTAAATATTTCCACAAGACACTCTATCAGTCTGAAGCCATAAACACCACAGGCGCATTAAGTTCATGAGTTTGCAGTATACCTGCTGCACTGGGAATAAAACCAAGAACTCCAAAATGAAATATAAGCCATTAGTTGTTAAAGGAGCACTAGCTAAAGATTTTATCGGGTCAGTTCATCATGTGCAGAGATCAGCAGAGAACTGCTATACCACATGAGACTCTTATTGTGTGACAAATGGCTTTCACAGCTCCCAACTACCAAGAATATGCCCGTATTGCCTTTCTGAGAAACACTATAATCCTGTCTCTACAGTGAGCTTAATTGCACACACCAAATATAACAAGCAGATTAAACAGAGATCTGCATAACCAAATGCCATGTCCATTTATTAATTTTAGATCAATTAGCATGCAGAGTCAGAGGGCTTATATGTCACCCAGGTTGCCCAGACACAGAACTTTCTCTAGTTCTCTGTACTGCTGAATCCTCAGAACAACTGAAATGGAAGCAAATAATTGATGCTTAGACCACGTTTTGAACTGAGAGTGAAGTTCAGCAAATACACCAACAATTTTTCAAATGCAGAAGTATAGATAGAGCTCACCCACTACCCAAACACACACTCGAAGTGTGCTACCCAGCCCTGCACTGGAGCAAGCACCAGGGAATGAGTCTCCCCCTGAAGTAAAACTGAAGATGAAATTCATGTGCTGTGCTAATATTTCCTGAAATTGAAAACTTTGGACATTCTGTGGGGTTTTTTTCATACAAAACTATAAATTTTTTTTTTTTGGAACCTGGCATGGGCATTTTTTTAATTAATGACAGCATGTAAGTATTTTCTTAATTATCTGCTAGTGTTTCTAGCGGCAGAAGAAAACACTGTAACTCTCCCTCTTTTTTTTTTTTTTTTAACAAAAATGTAGTTTAAAAAGTAGTCGGCAAAACCACCTACAATAAGCCTACAAAGCTTATGGTGCTTGGAAACCAAAAGCCCAATGCTGGCTAATCTTAAGCTGTGTGCTGGGAAGCACATACTTACATTCTGCAATGGTGAGAGGTGGGTAGGTTAGGTAGAAACCCACCAGCTCAGCTGACAGCTGATTAAGAAGGTTGCTGGAAATAGTGCCATTTAGAGTTGTGCTTTGATTGTTGACTACGTAAAACAGAGTGACAGCTTGGGAGACATTGGATGTGTTCAAAATCTGAAACAGAGGTAAAGAAGTAGTGTAGTTGCAGTTCAGCTCAGTTAAAAAACATAGAAGTCCCAACCAAAGCCATGCAAACTGTGGAAATGTTAAACTTGGATTAGATACAGCTCACCCAACACGACTGTGTAAAATTTTACTTGCGTGATACTTTAATTCCTACTTTAGCACATGCAGAGTTACTGGAGGACAGCAGCAGACAGAAAAGGCACAGTCAGAACTGAAAATGGTATTCCCTGTTTTTACCAGGAAATGTAAGAGGAAGGCCTGTATGTCTTGCTTTCTCTGCTGCCTTCCTTGTGCAGTTATCAAGACCTACACCTTTTCCTTGTGAAATAAATAGAGAGATATAATGTCTCTTCTCTCCCTAGCACCATACGATTATCTGCTCTCCTCTCCACTTTAGCTCTATGCCAGGCTCTTCTTGAGCCCAAATCTGATGACTGCATTTAAGGACCAATTCCGTTCAGTGAGTACTGGATCAAATCCTCAAATGCCAGTTTTGTGCAGGAAGGAGAGAAGCAAAGGCAGGGCAGGAATGGAAGAAAACATCTTATCTCAGAAAACTCATGCCCTAGGACAAGTGGGATGTTTTTTGGCAACTGATAGTATAGGTAGGGCCAACAGCACTCAGCATTCATGAATGTTCTTTAAATACATCATTTTTATGATTTGGATCACTAAGTAAAAAAAATAAATCATGGTATAATAAAAGCATCAGTAGAAGAGTTTGAGGTCTGCCAAACCAGTGCCCACTTATAAATGGCCAGGAGCAGATGGTTGGAGAACGAGCACAGGGCAAGAGAAGAGCACTCTTTTTAACAGTGTAAGGTGAGCCCACAGGTATGGTCTGAGCCATAAATCATATTCTTGGGTTTAAAAAGGGTAGAGGAGTTTCGATTCTTGGCCAGTTGCTTTTTGTAACTTCCATACTTATTCTCCAGTTACACCTGGACATCTTCAAGATCTTATTACCCACTGTGTGAAAGGATTTTTCTTTTTATTTAAACTTGAGTAGTTCTGTTATGGGAAACACCAAATGATCACTCCTGATTCATTACACCACTCATGGTTTAAGAACCATGGCTCATTTAATTTACTCCTTTGGTAAAAGGCATGAAACAACTTCCACACATCTTGCTGCCCTCCCCTCTACTCTTGTAGTGCAACAGCATCTTTTCTGAATCAGCTCCATCTGCTCCAGAACCATTCCTCAGTTTGTAATTAAACTAAAACCCTGATACTATTTTCTGTTGCACTCACTTAATTCCAGTACCATGCAAAGGACTATTTCAGAAGATCACAACCCTTAGGCCTCTTCCCAGTTTATATCTTGCCTCCAAGACCTCCATCCTATCACTTCCTAAGTTGGCAACAAACAGAAAAAACACAACTACTACCTTCGAGAACTCTTTACAAAATTGCTTACGTGGTTTGTGAGATCTTCCTCTTCTGCTGTGAGCAAATTATCCACCACAAACTTCCCCTCAGCATCCCAGGTCCAGCTATTGAATAGCTTGATAATCACTTTACCTACTGCAGTAGGTCATCTCTTGCCATGCACTTTTCTGCCTCTCTGAGCTCCTCTAATTTGAACACAAGGCTCACAAGAAACAGTTGCAAAGTAACTAAGCAGAGCTCTGATAACCAAGTTTCTTCTTCTGGTAAGCTATGTACAAACTATTCAGAGTTCAAGTCCATACACAGAGTTTTATCATAAGTCAAATACATGTCATATCAACACCCAGAGAATAATTTCTTTATTCCTAAAATGTGGCACAGAGCATAATGGGGTTGTCCCACTATACATATGAAATATCTGAAAAAATTAGGCCCTTAATAATAAATTTGGGTCTGCAAGTATGGAACTAGAATGCACTCATAAAAAAAAAAAAAAGGATTCTATTAGTTCAGATCTTAAAACAGCTACCACATGTCAGTATCTTGTACCAGAATAGCATCACCAAAACAAGCTAATGTGTCAGAATAACATATTCAGTAAATATATAAATTTCTAAGCATTTTTTTATATATTTTTATTTGAATTTCATTTAAATGATTTATCTGCAAATAGTGGAACTCAAATTCATAAAAATATCAGTAATAGTCTTCTATAAATCATACATTTAGAGTTTTCCTGCAATATATAAACCAATTTTATTTCAGATGAACGCATAAACATACTTCCATAGTGGCTATCAAAGGCATTATGTTAAAACGAAAGCACAGTAAAGAATAACCCAGAGAGTTTGGTAGGAGACACTGGCAAAGCATGCAATGCTGTACCTGAACTGTTAAGTTGTTGCTGGTGTTTAAGACTTTTCTTTCAGCATCCTGAAATGCTCTCTGTAACCGTTGCTCCATGGTCTGAACAAATTTGCATGACTGTATATTGTCTGTTTGACCCACAAACTGCAGCTCTGGAAAAGGAACAACGTATTTCTATGTGGACAAAATATTCTTGGTTGCATAACTCCTGTAATGCCTGACAGCAAAATGCTCAGTTTACAAATTAAGCAGGTGAAAATAATGCCACATGAGATCAGTTTGTGTCATTCCAGCACTCCACTAAAATAGCCTTAATTAAGACAAAATGTAAGAATTAAATTGCATTATTAGAGACGATACTATCCACAAACAAATGGAGATTGTTTCTGCAGTGATACATGAGGGTAAGACCAGTTCGCTGTACATATACTTACTCAGAGCCAGGCAGTAAGTGAAATCATTCTAAAACACAAGTTATACTCTTAAATCTTGCAGATCATTTGCTCTTGCAAGACGTAATCAATCATAATATTGTCATTCTGTCTGTGCCAGGAAAATCATACTTAACTCGGTAATTGCAATAAGTATGTGAATATAAACATGTTAAGCACACACTTAAGAAATATTTTTACAGCTGAATACATTGTTTTACAACACTCTCGCAGTTTATATTGTTCTGCTGCACTGCAGCTGCTCTGCATTGATGCTTGCTGTAGTACAGAGGGGTTACACAGTGACCCTGGGTCAGACAGTTGGCACCTAAATCAAATATAATGGGTCAAGCCAGAACAATATATGCAAGTATCATATAGTCATGTTTCTCACCTGAAAGTCCTCAGAAGAAATGCAGAGGTTACTGACTGTACAACCTGTTGTTTAAAGCCCATTTTAATCAAACACAAAGTCTTAGCCAAGCATATTGGCGTCTCTCATACCTAATGCAATGCCACTTCATTTCACAGCAGTGCCAACCACACAGGAAAGGGGTGTATGCACTGGTCATCCTGCTTGTGCTGGAAACATCAACATGTGAAACCAAAGCAGAGCTTGTCCTGATGCTGCACTGGAGAGCAGGGGTTGAGGCAGGACAGCAAAGAGGAAGAGGAGCATCGTCCCTGCACACTGAACTGTTAATGCTCACAGGACCTTGGGCACAGGCAGGCAGGATCTCACTCACCTGTTTTCAGCTGGAAGTGGTATGCGGGAAGGGGCTTCCACGGCAAGGCCAGGGCTGCCACAGACTGGAGATGTGGTACGTGCTGCTTTATGTCTGCGGTGGCATTGCTAATGCCATATGCAAGAAGCCTTTCAATTACAGCAGCTGGGATAAAAACCAGTCTGCCCCATGTAACGTAGTAGCCAACAGTTAAATTATTTGATTGCTCCAGGATTTCAATCTAAAACACACAGGGAAAAATTTTTTTTAGTATTATTATTCTGTTTGCAGTTCAACCCCTGTTTGATGGGACTTCTCATCTTTAATACAGCTCCCTTGCAGGTTTTTTAACTTGTAACCCCCTATATATCCTACAACATCAGTTAGTGTCATATCAGACATAGTATAAGCAGAAAGGTTCAGGAAGCTTTAGACCCAGCCCATGCAAAATGTGTTCCAAACTGAAGCAGTGCCATATTGCTACCACAGCTCACGTACCTCTAATTTAGACTAAGTTTTAATTCGTATATAGATATACATATACTGGGACATTTTACTTTTCCATGTAAAAATACAAAGAATCCAGAGAACATACAGCTGCTACTTTATACCTGAAGCTCACCAACTGTCCATGCATTTGTCATTGCGGGTTTGGAGATTAGAATTTTTCAGACAAAAGTTTCCAATATTTGATTCTTCAACCTCAACTGTCTCTTCTATACTTTTTCCTATAGTGTCCTAGATGGTTAAGCTATCACTTATATGAGTAGAAATGACAAACCACAAGAATAAATACACTGTAAGCGAAAACATGAGTTTACTTTTACATCAAAATTCTGTATTTTCCAGAAGGTTTAAGCCCTGGAACTGCTCCTCCACACTAAGTTTTAGCTGTTCTCCTCTGTTAGAAAAAGGCAGCTTCTCTTAGGTTTACAAAGTGAGAGAATAAGACTGGCAGTTTTTATTGCTGCTGCCGAAATGGGAATATACAATTCCCAAACTGACTAACATCATCCCAACTTGCAGCAATAGGCCACGGGGACAAAAGAAAATAGATGCCCTCTATTTTGAGCAAAATTACTTTTTTCCTTCCTGGTGGCTTGGTGATTATAACTCATAACAGCCTGGGGCTTAGCACTGAACCCCTGCCTAGTTCATGGGAACCTGCACTGCAGAGGTGAGTGCCCCAGAGATCTACCTAAACCTGCTCTTACACACAGCAGTGCAGAGGTTTGTGTAGCTTAGCTGCAAAGTGATGAACACATCTCCCTCACTTATTTTCGGCAAAACATGCCTTCTCCCTGCCTAGGATTTTCATTCCTGTTGAATTACACTTGTCAGGTACTGGGTTTTCAGTCCATGGAGTAGACTGACAGCAGTGACACCCCATTTACCAGCTCTGCTCTTGCAATTGATCCAGGCTGAGCACAGCAGCACTTGGCTGACTGTGAACAAGAGTCATTCCTGAGCTAGAGCAAACTGCTGTCAGTAGTCGTTTCCCAGAATGTACTGAAAAGAAATTTGCATTTCTCCCTTCTACTTCATCAAATAAAGTGGTAAAAGCTTTGGAGTAATCCTTATATTTTTAGAGCCCAGGGTATGTGCCACCTATGCCTGTCTTCCATAGGAAAACTCCAGTGCTCCCCTCCAATAGGCTTCCTGCATCCAGGGACACCACTGGAGCTGCAGCCAGCTGGCATGCTCTTGGTGGAAGAGCTGTTTTGGTGAGATCATGCACCTAAGCCAGGCTTACCTGAGCGCTGACATTTTGATTGAAAGCTTGTCTCAGCACTCTGTTGAGTCCTTTTTTCACACTCTCCTTGAAGGGATTGCTGATCAGCATCCTTCTTGTGTTCAGAAACAGAACTGTGGAACAAAAAGGCACACGTTGGCTTAATGTTTTAAGCCAACTGTTTGCCATGCTACTGCTTGCTTTTTTAAAATTGTTTTACATTGGGCAAGCTGGGTGGAGATCATAAAAGCAGTTGGGATTTGCAGCAGCTCCAAAGGCAGCAAGAACTGCAGGGGCTCAGCAGCATTCCCAAGTTCTCCATTCACATGGCAATAGCACATTGTTCCCAGAGCGAAGTCTAACAAATAAATTTCTTTAGCAACAACAAGTCTTTGCCACACTAACATTCTGAGTGAGGTATGATGCCAGTCAATTGCCTGCAGACAGACTGGGGCAGCATTCCCAGGGGACTGAGCTGGTGCTACACAGGCAGGCCCACATAAAGGGCGCGTGCCTCATCCCTTTATGGCCAGAGTTAAACAATGTGTTACTCAACTGCTACAATTACTTTCCATTTAGGAAGTGTCTGCACACTTTATTATCACTAGCTTTCTCTTTTTCTCTTATAATTTACAGAAAGTTTTATAGTCTCAAGTACTTTCAATCATATACTGTATACAAGCTATTTCTATCTTTAGAAATAGTTGTTGTACTCATCACGCTACTGATGTAGATATTTAGCAGCTACTAAGCACATATTAGGTCTGAGAGCTGCTTATTTCACTGTCACCAGTATCATTCAGGTCTATATGAAGTCATAAACTCTTTTATGTAGCCATTCTTTGCTGAGATCTCCAAGATACACACATCTTCTGGTGCTGTGCTGTGATACCATAAGGAGTCCACAGGAAGCCTGGGCAAAGGACCTCTCCAGATCCCTTTAGTTCAGAGTTCCTACAGCTAAGGAAAAGCTGTCTGTGAAAAAAAAACAACCTAGAACCAGAAGTGGTACTGTCCACACAGAAAGCAAAAAAACCTTCTATTTTGAAGTGTACAACTTCAAATACTAAACATTATTTTTAAATGAATTTTTAACGAAAGAATTAGATGTTCATAAAAAAACCCCCACAGAATTAGGCACTTGTACATAAACGGTATCAAAGACAGAAGCAGGTTACTACACTGTCCTCCTCTTCAGTCACACAGGCTCCTTACTGCAATGCAGAGACCAAACTGTCATGTCAAACGGGGTTATCCCTCCACATAAGTGGTTCTACTAGATCTCTACAGTAAACCCCTGAACTGCAGAGCACCCAGTCTCACCACTTCATTTGAGATGTTCATTGGAAAATCAATAAAGCCAATGCCATTGCTATCCAGCAAGCCTGCTCTTATCTGTCTGGTTAGGCAGTGCAACAGCCTTGGCCCTGGATTAATCACTAATTCACCCATGTTCTTTGACACACGTGAACATACTTCCCACTCATCACCAGTCATCTCTCATGGTAAGTGAGATCCTTTCAGCAAATTCTATGTCTCCACGTACCTGTTTTAACCATAAGGTTCCCGGAGAGCCGGCAATCAAGGGGAGGAGCTGCTGTCATGTTAGCAAAAGCGGCTGCTGCCGTGGTTTCAGGAGGAGCAGAGATGTTTTCCACTGGAGTAGAGGGAAGCCTAGTTGTTTTCGCTGATGCTGTAATAGATGTCAAAGCTGCTGTAATTGTCAGTGGATACGGGGTTGACGTTTTGGTGATTTCTGAGCTTGGGAACTTCTGGGTGTCAGTTACTGTTGTTTCTATCTGCCTTGGTACATGTGCTGTGGATGCAAGTGTGGAAGGTGTGACCATGCTGCTTTTAGGGGTTATAAGAATAGCTGTCACATCCACAGGTGATGTAGTTGTGTTCCTTGTTGGAAAATCTGAATGTGTTCCTACTGAGCTTAGATCTGATGCCAATTTGGTGGCAGTATTGTTTTTTGTTAGTGTCATTATTGGTGTGCTTAAAGCCATCACAGATGGCAAAGGTGTGTTTTCAGTGCCTAGAGAAAAGAAGGAAGAAGCTGGCACTGGTGAAGCTGGAGATGATATTCTTGTTAGTGGTTTTGCTTCTGAAGTTCCTATTGCACCAGAAGATACTCCAGATAACACTGTAATGACAGAATGGGTAAAGTTGATTGTTGACAAAAAAGAAGTTAGTTGTGTTGGTGATGCATGGACAGAAGTTATGATGACTGACTGCAGAGCACTGGTGGTAGGGGTTTGCAATGGGATGCCCTTGATAGCTTTATTAGATATATTACTGGGAACTAGACTATGTCTCATAGCACTTGTGTCCCACTCCTCCACACTAAAAGTAACTGGATTTTTATCAGCCATAACCAAATAACCAGAGGATTCTAACTGGTTATCTGCAAATTCTATCATATTTCCAGAACCAATGTCATCTTCTGAAATAAAACTGTGTAAGAGCGTTGAGCTAGAAGGCTTGGTTACGGGAGAGGGGGATGCAGTTGGCAGAATGCTGTGCATAGCACTGTTTTCATTGCTGGCTGAAAAAGTCAGGCTGTCAGTGAGCTGAAAAGCCATCGCTGGTGTTGTGCCTACGGTTTCTGTTGGTAATCTTGCCAGCACCAGTTGTTTGTGATTCTAGAGAGCTAGGGAAAGCACCTGCATCATTAACAGAAGGCACATGTAAATGAAGAGGTGCTTTATAGTGTACATTGATATTAATGTCTCCAACAGCAAAGAAATTAGCAACATTTTCAGCTGTGCTTCCATGCTTTTTTTGTAGGGGACCAAGCACTGTTAAAGTGGTAGCAAGGGATGAATACTGAACAGGAGATTTTTTCAGTGCAAATGTATCTACATCAAATTCTGGAAAACTATTTGACTTTATTCTGGCAAAGGGTGAATTTGAAATGTTTTGACTAGAGTTTACACATGTATAGTTTGCTGAAGGAGTGGAGAAGAGTAGCTGCTTATTGGTATTAATTTTCTCTTGAAGATTTGAAATGTCTGGGTATGGTGCATGGTGTTCAGTTTCCAATGAAGAAGTATGTGAAGAGACTTCTCTTACTTTCATTTTGACTGAAGTTTGAACTGAAGGAATACTACTGCCAGCTGAAGATGGCAATGCTGTATTAGTCCACGAAGAAGCTGAAGTTGTGACTTCAGGAGAGTTGACAGGATCTAAATTGCTTTCAGACTCTGCATTCAGAATCCCATAAAAGCTGGAGCCGTGGCTGTCCATCACCGTTGTCATGGAAACACAATGGCAGCATACCCTGCACTGGAGGCACAACAGAGAGTGGCTTTCCAGAAACTGAATGTGAAGTCTGATCAGCGGTAAAATTATTTAAAGCTTTTGGAGGTGAATATTCTTCATGTGGGCTCACAACATTGGGTACTCTCATATTTCTGTCTTCATTTGCAGTTACATCTGGACCTTCTGCATCTCTAGGCGGAAGATGTGCAGTCACAAATATATTAGTAGCAGATGTATTTGCAATAGCAGGTTCAGGTATTGAAGAAATTCAAAATTCAGGTATTTCTTCTGTAGTGGAAGAAATTAAAAGCACTGCAGCTAGATCGGGACTAGTCATGGCTGTTTGCAAAACAGTGCCTAGTATCTTTGATCCTTTGGGGAGTTTACTGGCTTGAGTAACTGGAGAAACTTTGGAAAGCTGAGATCCATAAGGCAGGACACTATTACCATTAAAGTTCATGGACAACTTTGCTGTCACCCCTCTTGTGAAAGGCTGTTGAGTTGTGCTTGTCACAGGAAAGCCATCAGAAGCTGGGAGAGTATGTGCAGCAGCAGCTGGCAATTGCATGCCATTCATCTGATAAGCTCCATCAGTCAGGTCTGCAAAAGTCCAATTCAAAGCCACCACAAAGTGCTGCGAGGAAACGGTCAAAGGGATTTGCAAAGTATCCTCATCAGATACTGCTGTGCTGGAACTGTTTGTGTGTGCTATCCTAGTAAAGGTGTCATTTGTCTCAGTTAGTAAGGGAGACCTTGTGCTTGTTGAAGAGGAGTGCGTTGCATTTCTAAAGAGAAAATCTGTTTCAATTCCAAATGCTTGCAGCAGCAGCGCTGCATTGTGCACATGCTTTGTATGTGGAATAAGTGATTTTGGCAATGAAAAGGAAGAAATGCTCTCTGTTGAGCTGGAGACCTCAGCCAGGCTCTCAGAAGCTGGTGATATAAAAGGTGCACTGGTAGAGCCTGTAGTGCAATTAGTCAGTGCTGTAGAAGACTGAGGATGACTCATTTGGGGTATTAGATGTGGAGTAATCACAGGATGGAAGACCGATGTAGGAAACTCTGCTTTATCCTGAAAAACTGGTGATGGCAGAGAGGTGATATCACTGTTTCTGTCAGTCAATGCTGCCTTAAATGGCTGACTGTTTGGTTTTACTCCAGTATAAGATACTTTATACATGCTGGTGTTAGAAAACTGTGATAGGCTTCTGGAAGTTACTTTCAGGGAAGACCGATACATTTTTAACAGAGGATTATCAGAGTACACAGAGAAAAAAGAGGTCCTTTCAGAAGGAGACTCTTTTCACACTATTTTGGTGAAATGCACTGTTGTTGTTTCAAAGAGATTGAAAGGCAAGGTACCCATAAAAAACTCAGGACCCTTTCTCTGATTCATTGTACTGGAATGTACTGCATTGACCATGCTTAGAGGACTATTTCTGCTTTCACTAACCTGCGAGCTGGCTGAATCTGTGTTGAAGAAACCTTCAGGATCTGCAAACAAAGGCACTTTGATGGGCAGTAGAGCTGGTTTAGAAAAGTTAATGTTATGAGATGACTGAATTACCAATGAGGAGAATGATGGTGATGGAACAGCAGCAAGCATGCTTGATCCTGATGTGCTTTCTTTTGAAATGGTTTTTCTAATGGTATTAGCTGAAATGGCACAGCTGTACTCAGATGTGTCACTGATGGTGTAGTGAACAATGTAGCAAACATACCAAGTTGAGGCAAACCTGATACAGCTGCTGTTTCATCTGCATCTTGAGATGATGACCTCAGAGGTGACTCAGCTGAAACTTCAGCAGGTTCCTGGGGTGCACTGTTTCCACTGCCTTGATAAAGGGTAGGCAACAGATGAGTCTCATCCAAAGTCCTGGTACGTGTGCCAGTCAGTGTCGTTTTTATCATCTGAAGCAAGTTTGCATTCTCCAAAGTCTGCCCCATAGAAATATCAGCTACAGAGGAAGTCTTAGTTTCTGTGGAAGGCCGTGTTGGTGATAGTATAGATCTCCAGTTAGGAAAAGATCCTGCAGAAGGAGCAACGTTGATATGCTGTTGCCTGATACCTGCAAAATAAGTAAAATGAATGTATTCTTCCCCAAAGGGAAGAGCTGTTCTCTTATTGCAACAAATCACAACACAAAATGCATTGTTTAGTAAAACTAGCAAACTTTTTTCTTTTTTGGTATTCAAAGGGCATAAAAAAAATCAGAAAGGTTTAAAAAACAAACAAACAAAAATAAAATAAATAATAAAAAACCCACAGAAAAATCAGTAGAAGGTATAGTGTGGCAAATCATAAACATCTCAAGTCGCTTCATCTGATAGAAGAGTACGGAAAAGTTTCCTACACCATACTATTTTGAAATGCTACTTTTGCCTAGGATGGTTCAACATATTAAAAGACACCTTCTTAAGCATGGGGCAATTCTTGAGGTCATCATCAGTCACCCATGACAAAATATTATGTAAGAAGATAGGTTTAGAAGCAGTGTAGAAAAAGAATAGATTTTGACAACCAAGCTTCACTGACTTGGCATGCAGTCTGACATGGGAATAGAGTCAGCATTGGCTGCGTTCCTGTAGGATGCATCTGGAGGTGCTCATCTTGCCAGTTCTAATAATGCATGCCATTATAGACACAAAAGGAAGAAAATAAAACAGGCATGAACATGAGGAATGGGGGGCAAGATCCAAAACAAATTAGGAAATTAAACTCCTTTTTCCGATATGTGCAGATGTACAACGCATCATTTCAAACACTAGTTTACTCTACATTCAACACCATAATGTTCCTAGGCTTTGTTTTCTTAAAATGATTACAGTTATTCTAAAATTGTAGCATGGGAAATCTCACATTCTTACTAATTTAAAGATTAAGATTCACTCAAGAGTAAAATTTAAGGGTTTGGGCTTTTTTCCTCCCCTCTACCAAAGATAATACATTGAAACTCAGTACTTGCACTTGCTACCACTCCAAGCTGTGTCCCCTTGCATAGCTAAACAGAGGCACAATATGGAACTAATCCCTGCCCTCCAGCTGCAATGTATCTGGATCTGACACAAAGGATGCCCACCTCCCCCATACCCCTATGAATAACTCCAACATAATGGCAAGGAAGAGTATGCGGGGTCAGACATTGAGATGCACAGTTATAAAGCGGGCTGGACATGAGTTCCAGCCCCAATGAACCCAAGGGACAACAGAGCCAACAGCATCAAAGGGGGATCAGCCCAGACAAACAGGACCCAGCAGCAGAACCACATACAGTGCAAGAGAGGAAAATGGGTCACATGCTACACCTATTTAAAGCTAAGTTTCTTTCTTGTGATACCCTTGTGCTACACTGCCCATCATCCATATGTGCAGGCTGAAGTAGATGATTAGACTAGCTCCTTCAGGCTCCTGTGTGCATTCAACAGGAACGTGCTAGAATTATGTTCAGCATGGCATTTTCACTCTATTAAAAAAACCCAAAAAAACCAAAAAAACACCCAACAACCCCAAACCAACAAAACAAAACCACAAACCCAAACCAAAACACACACAGCCCTTCAAAAAATGAACCAACCACATGTCTTCCCTTTTATTCCTGTATTTGAGCTTTATTAAGCCATGGTGAAGAATGACTATTATCTTTCCTCCACTAAAATGCAGGAAGGAATACACAATCCAGAAGCAATTTGTTTTAGGGGAGCAGGTGAGAGATGGGTAACCAAAGAGAGCTCTGCCCTCCTCAGATGTTTCACTTAACACAGGCTAACTTGCACACCAGCATTTTGGAGAAGAGCAAAGGTACACAAAGGGCTACCTGCAGTAACAAGAGATAAGCAGGCTAAGGGGAAGCCCAATCAGCTTTTATGAAGCTGCACCAGATGATCAGCAGGTTGCAGAGTCGCACAGGGAACCTGACCTAGCAGGAAGTTTGCAGCACAGATGCTTTTGTATTCATACGGTGGCTGCTAAGGTGCCATTGGAGGACCAGAGATCTAAATGACTGGTGTGGCCCAACTTCTGATATTCTACATGCTCCACCACATGTTGGGAGGTACACTGTGATTTAGACTGTGTTTTGGTGGCTTTTCCTTCCCTGTTAGAGTCAGGCAGCTTTTTAACAGAAGGTAGGAAAGAAGGTGATATGTGTTTTGCTCAACTAGAATAGATTCAAACATATGCTTGAAATTAAGAACTAAATTATGTGCTTTGCAGAATCAGACCTTAGGCAACCTGCAGTTTCTGTGAGGACATGTCCGCTAATGAAGTCATCATTACCGGATCTGTTACACCTCAAACTGTCTACTCCCACCTCTGAACTGAAAGGCTGCACTGAAAAGTGAATGCAAAGCTTTCACACGGGATTTCTTCTAGCACTTAGAAAACATGAGTTCTAAACAGGAATTAAACAAGTCAATGTTTTCTTGCTTTCTAAAGTAGCAAAACCTGTCAGTATCAATCCACACAGTGTCTGCACAATTTCTCATACATTTCTTCATACTTCAGTTTAATGAGAACGTTTATGTGCAGAGAGACAATATAGACCTGAAAAAAACCCACTGACTTGATGTTACCACATTTTGACAAGAAGTGAAGGAAAGATCAAATAATCTAAAGAAGATAAAACACTGAATAAAAATGTTCTCTAACTACTGCTTCATTCTAGTCCTTCCATTTTTGTTTCTTCCATTTCAAACCAATGGCAATTTTTCTGTTTATGTCCACTGAAGTAAAGCTCTTGAGTTACTGAAGGTTTAAAAAAAAATTATACAATATTCTGCAACTGATATACAATGCTGGCATTTTACTGCAGCAAATTTTCTTTGATCCTGCCTTTATGGAAAGATAGTGACTATCAGTATCCATGTCAAACTCCTACCATAAATTTAACAACCTGGTAGTAACTGGAGCAGCATGCAAAAGGCAAAATTATCCTCCCAAATACATGGAGTTTAAACAGAAGTACATACTCTTTACTTTAGAATTGGTAGAATAATATCAACAACTACAGATCAAATACCATGCAAACCATAAGTCTATCATGGATAAAGGACACACAAGGGAAAATATTTCTTTTACATCTATCAACAGCTGAAAACACCTGATGAAAGAAGACAACAAATTCAAATCAACATGAATGTTGCAACAAGAACTCCACCCGGCATGCGTTCTGCACTGAGCCATTGCTTGTACATACCAGTAGCTGCTTCTCATGATTCAGGATTACCTGTTCTTCTTTCACAGTTCAAGCTATTGACTAACTGCCACCTCTGACAATACTAAAACCCGTTTAGCAGTAACCTCATTGCAACAACCATCATTGATTAGGGATCTTTCTATTTACAGTAAATGAGAAACACCTCCAATATGCCACAGCGGGAAGTCAAAAATTGATGTAGTTTAGAAAAAATTGTTTCTGAGCCCTTTGTGCACACCTGAAGGAGTAACAGGAACCAAAGAAGAGCACAGAGGTAATCAAGAGGAAGACCAACATCTCCCCTCACCGCCCCTCTAATAAAGAAAAAGGGATAGCACATTAGCATAGGCACCCTGTGTCTGTCCAAAGGTTGAAACTGATGCAATTCTCCACTTATGTGTGATAGCAAAAAAGGATAATGAATTATGCACATCTGGAGCAAGAAATCTCACTATTCAACTTCTGCCCCTGAGAAACCAAAGTTGCATATTATTCTTCATGATAGTTTGGTTATTTCTAGTGAGACAACTAGCAGAAAAAACAAATCTCCCCTGGAAAAAGAAACAAAACATAGAGGCTAAAGAGAATGCTTATGTATTGGCCATGCCCATAAGATCTGTACTTCATAGAAAATCTCAAGTTGGAAGGGACCCATAAGAATCATGAAGTTCAAGTCTTGCTCCTCACAGTACTAAAACTAAACCATAGACTAAAAGCATTCTCCAGATGCTCCTTGAAATCTTGACAGGCTTGGTGCCATGACCACATCCCTGGGGAGCCTGGGATACAATAGGGAAATAAACAGAAAAAGAACCTCTGTTACATTAGTGGGAAAAGGCACTACTCTACTCACAGGGTTATTCAATTCACTTCTGTTGAAAAATATTAAGCTTACACAGTATGATAGCATTAACATGCACATTATATGCCACTTAAGAAAAATAAATAATTTTAGGAAACTGAAGATTTTACAATTGGAAAAAATGGCACAAAGGATGCAAATTTCACAAGTCAAAGGATATGAAATACACTGCCGATAGAAGACATAAATAGTCAGCAAAGTGTTTATAAAAATAGCCATGTAGCACATGAGTATTTTACTCTTGCACACTGTGCAGAATGGTAAAACATGATTATGCCTTCATAATTACTGTTGTTCCAGACATACATTGATGAAATTACTACATTACAACCTATGCAATCCCATACATCTCATTTTTGGCACCATGCCACAAATGCATTTGTAGCGTAATTTCACACCTTTTACATAACATTTAGCCTATAAGTGATATAAGCCATGTCAAAAAGCCAACCTGCAAACACACATACTGAGCCAGGCCCGTTTCTGTGGTCAGTGTGGTTTGGCTTCACCCCCAGAGTAACCTGCCCAGAAGGATCACCAGGCACAGTCAATGCACTGGAAGGGAGAGAACACAAACACACACATTGTTGGCAGCTGCCAACCCACAGCTACCACTGCAGGAATGGATGGTGGAGAGGTGAACAAAACTGCTTCCTTAGGATTGCACTTTCTCAGAAGAGGAAAGGTAAATAAACAGGCATATAAATTCTGTTCTGTGACCCCCTTAATGTCCATTTCTTTATGCAGATTCTGGGAAAAGTTTACAGTAATTCTGTAGACTGGTTCTCCCCTTTGTTTAGGTCATGAATTTTCCCAAATCAAAAATTGACCTTCTAAACCCCAAATTTTGACCTGGAGGATTACAAACTAGATCTTTTTACCAGCTCCTGAGACTGTTCACAGCCCAGCCTCTACTTAACTGTAATAGTCAACAGCTACAAGAGCTAATCATTTAAAAAAAAAAAAAAAACCAAAAACAAAAACAACCAAACAAATCCCATCATAAAGCCCTCCTCCCAGTGATCTTAGAAAAAGATATCTGAAAACTAATATCCACTTGTTTTTGACAACCAGGAAAAATATTTTTAATTCTGTTTAATTAACAGTGTCAGTGAGACAAACTGTATGAGGAGGTACCATAATGTACAAAGTTTTCCTCTCAACAAAATGTTCAGACTTCATATAATAAGTAATAAAAGAATATTTGGAAACTGTTTGGTCATTTCAAATGCATACCCATATGAAAATAGCACGGTCATTCCAATTGTACAGCTCATGTGAAAATCAAAGGCAGTAATCTTTTCTGTTAAGAACAGCAGGTTGTGTACCTTCTCCTCTCTCACACAGCTTTCCCTCTCAGTATCAGCAGCAAAGCTTTGGACTGAGGGCAACCTTTGATCTATGAAGTGAAAACATAAGGCTACAATGAAAATGTACTTGTGTCCTGCTTTCAATATGTCCTGCTTTCAACATGTCCTGCCTTCAGTGCTTACCCAGCCCAAACAGAAGCTGGCTGTGATTTGGGAGAGCAGAGTAGAGCCCAGCCTGCAAAATGCTTCGTGGTTGTCATCAATATTGCTTCAGGAACTGACAGACTGGTGTGACTTGCACCATGTCAGCCTTGCCTGGGGGTGAAACGTGTCTCCTTCCCACACAGGCAGCTTTGCCGGGATGCTTTAATTGCATCCAGCAAGTGGGGATAGAGGTGAAGAGCAGCGCGAGACACAATAGATTAGCCAGGGTAAAATAACATGCTTCTGTCATTGAGGAAGCAATCCTGCCATGGGTGATTCCAGCTGCATAATCTGCATGTTGTATTCACAGAGCAGATGTTCAGTCGGATCATTAGGAAACACAGGAAAGAAGAGCGTGGCAGAAGAGGATTTCATTGCCACACACTGTGGTGGGATAATTGCACACAACTGTAGAGCAACCAATATATGCTACTGGGGCTCTTGTGCTTGCCCCTGCTGAGTGTACCTGTTAAACTCAAGCAGAAATGGTATCAGATTATAGCATTCATTCACTTGCATTCTGTGAATATATATTTATTTTTTAATTTATATTTTATTGCTTATTATTGCTTTTAGGATCAGTATTTATGTGTGCCTGAAAGCTGCTTAACATACCGCTTATATAGTTATTTGTAAACACACATTTACTCAAACTTGTGTAAAGGAATTGTATTTATTGAGGCAACTTTATATAGAAATTGCTATAGCAATCGGCATAAATGATGCAATAAAGAATGTAGAAAAAAAAAAGCAAAGTACTCATCTCATATTTTGGCTTGAGCCTTATGACATTTGAGAGCCTTTATTTTGGGGGGAAGGGTGTGTGTGAACAGAAAAAAAAAGAAACCCAATTAAAAAAAAAAAAACCATGAAACAAAAAACCTATCCCTTAAGTGAAACAAACTGTGTAAGAATTGCAGCTTTCATTCTCTACAAGAAAATTCGGAAATATTGTGGTTGTGGGATAAAAGAAAACTAAACTATTGTAAAATCCCATCATTTTTAAGCAAATCACATTTTTAGAGGACCAACTTTTTTACAAGAAACCTCCAGAGCTATGGCAGACTATAAGGGTAGTAGCCAAATTCTGACTGAGCAGAAGAGTTTTGGGACCAAACTAATCTGCTTAGACTTAGGGAGTTAGGCAGCAGAGTGTAGGAGATGTGAACTCTTATTATAAGTAATAAAGTCACAGTTTAGGGTCAAGGCAGCCCCTTAGACCTGTAACAGATGCTTTCTGTTAACCTCACTCAAACCAGGACAAATAAAAAATGTATTTTCTTAACTATAAGCTACTCCTTTAATAAAGCTTTCAGAGTTTAAACTCCTCCTGCAAAACCAAATACAAGACTGAAGCAAATCCCTGCTAAAAGCCAAGTAAATTATTCTACAAAGGAAAATAAATAAATAAATTGTTGTTTCCTGAACTTTTTCAAAGAAATTATGTTCTTTCAAAAGGTTGAACTGTGCCCCAAATTACGTAATATGATATATTTTGACATACTGGTTGGGTAATTGTGAATGTTCCCTTGAGCCAAAAAGCTTTCTGCTCACCAAACCAAACACATCTTCAAGGCAATTTCTTTTGCACATATTTGAGCCTGTAACCCCTGAGTGGAGAAGATCCTCTGGACTATGCTGTGCCAGCACTAGGATGACAACTCAATACACTGCTGCTGGGGCAGTTTCTGCCACCCTGCTGGAAACTCAGCTCCCCTGCTGGAGAAGAGAACCCCATGGTGGGACTTCAGCAGAAGTCTGAGCCAGGACATCAAAACACCAACATGAAGGTGCATATTCCTCTGGTGCTGCAGGTGCAAGGGCCTCAAGCAGAGAGATGGTAACAAGCAGGTTGGCAGCTCAAGTATCTTTAGCTACTGCTACTGTTAATCAAGCACATGGGTGTTACTCCAATGAGTGCTGCTCATTTTACAGATGAGCAAGCCTAGGAGAAGACAGCACTTGGATTATAACACATTATAGACCAAATCAGTTTCAGAGAAGGAATTTAAATCTAAGAACTGCTAATCACCATGGCATCAGCTCTGCTCAATACATATATGTACTAGAGGCATCAGCAGTGAAAGAGTACATTATGTGGTTGTTACTAAGCAGCAGACAACACTAATACCAGACATCATGTCCAGAAAACCCTAAAAAATCTTAATTTCAATTTATTTTATCCATTTCAGAGCTTAGAAGTTACAGTTGCTAGATGTAATATCCATGCAAGTACCAATGCTGGGAAAGGACAAGCTCTCTGTTTTCCAGTGACTATTTCGGGACAAGACTTGACAGGGAGGCTGTGCCCTAGGCACCCCCATGCTTGCCCCAGAGAAAATGAAGGCAGACCCTCTTTGGGGTCTATCCTAGCAAGATAAGCAGGAGAGAAGTTAATCCCCTCTAAGGAGGGATATGGTCTCAGAAGTACCACATGTACAGGATCAGTACAAGGCCAGAAGTTTCCGCAATGTGTTTTGCTACTCTCAAGCTCTTGCCATTGCTTGTGGCGTCTGACTGTAATGAAGGATTAAAGAGGTGAAGTCCAGGGAAGAAATGTAGGTCATACACAAAAGGATCCTGCTTTCTCTTTCTGCACAGCATTCAGTACTGCCCCACTGATGCTTTCAAGGTATGAAAGTTACTCTTTTTAAAACAAAACAACAACCACAACAACCACCACCACAACCACCCACACAAACCAACCAAACAAAAAACACCACACGCACAAAAAAAACCAACTTAAAAAAACAAAGCAATGTCTTACTGATTTTTAGATTAGAAACATTTCTGGTCACACTGAAGAGAGTGCCTGAAAAGATCTCTCAACATTTGAAGAAGAGTAAATAGTATGCCTTGTTTTAAAAATGCAACAGAACATTAATCGAGTCCAAATTCTATTCTCTCCAAGATTTGCACCAAATAACCACTGTTTATCTAGTACACAATGCTACACAATGCAGTTTCCGAATCAAAAAACAAACAAACAAACAAAAAACCCAGAAACCAAAAACCAACTCAGTCTACTACTTGGTCCCAGAACACATTAAAATTAAATCAGTGCGTGTGTAAGACCCACTACTATGAATGAGCTAACAGACAAATATTGAGTTGAAATGTGGCACATCCTACTTTGAAGAATCCTCTTAATGTCAATGAATGAGACTACAAATATAAACTCTTGCTGAGAAAGTCCATGTAAAATGGATGGTTTTCTCCTCAGATTAGAAAAATCCTTTTCCTGAGCAGGCTTGACATCACTGATGTGAGGGACAGCACTGAGAGCTGATTTTTAAGGTTTTGGGGTTCCCCCCCCCTCCACTTAAAAAAACAAAACAAAAAAAAGGCCAGAAACTAGGAAGAAAGCCTTGTACACATACTGACTTTTCAGAAATTATCGATCTAGAAGCATTTTCTTTAATTTTTTTTTTTTTTTATTCAGTATTGCCCTTTGATAGCTGCCTTTTACAAATGGAGCAAGGGCCCCTCTCAAGAGAAGGGAAGTCACTTTCTTATGAAGGAAACTTGCAGATTCCTGGGACCTTCCGGAGGGAAAGTCAGCATGATGGAGCAGCAACTAAATTCTTCCGAACAACAAATCAACCAGCAACTTTGTTACAACCTGCAGTCAGATAATATTCAACAAGAAGTACAACATACATTACAATTAAAAATTACATCTTAATGAACTATGCATATCAACTATGTAATTCATTCTTAAGTTCCTTGTCTGCTCTACAGTAGATGAGGACTTGGCTCAGGCTAGACACTATCGTGCAGATATTTAAAAATTATTTCCATCTTCTATGACTTTCACTGTGCTTTGCACAGCTCATTAGCCTTTATTTTCAGAATCTTTTATTTGCTGCATAGAAGTGGCAATAGCTCAAGTTTATAGCAATATGTTGCCTCATTTCACTTTCTCACCTCTTGGAAATCACTGCCTGTACTTGCCTGACAGGACACCATTACTGTCAATAATGAAAAAGTCAGCCACCCCACTGACAGAGTGCAAGAAGTACAAAGGGGTTGAGTTTCTGGTGGGGGGAATAAAACTGCCTGGTCAAATCTAACTTTTGAGTCACAAATTAAAATCCAGAAGAAATGTTATACAAATGCAAATACGTGGCATCTGCTTCTGAATCTGAAAATAAATGGTAACATTGACAGACTGTGGGGTTGGTTCCCAAGAATCCTGGAGAAATACTGCAGCTGCCATTCCAGCTCCAAGCTCCCTCATGAGCAATGCACACTCAGCCCATCACCAGGATGCAGGTGCCTGCATCTGCTCCTCACCTATTTCCCTGCAAAAGCAATGGACTTCTCTGCATCACTCAGGAAGCCCTGTCCCTCATATGGAGAGCTTGGTGTCATAAAGGCTGAATCTCTGCACTTCTTTGACATGTTCAGATGTGGCTTATATCCTACACTAATTCAGTATTTATGCTACAGGCATCAACAGACAAGTAGAAGCATTAAATGTAGCAAATGCAAAGTTCACAAAGACCAAATACAGGGATAAAGCAGGTAGATGTACTTACAGAATGCAGCTCTGCTCTTACATTAGCTGCCTAAACACAAAAAATATTAGTACTAACCAGTAATGTGGCATTAAAAAGTTGATTCTTTTCCCTAAAATAAAGGTATTGGCATTTTCTATCAAGTAATTAGACAGTAATATCTTCCCTGTGAAATGGCAAGAGTCCTAAAACACATACCCACCCCACAC
>JAAGNO010015409.1:0-24620 GCA_033439905.1 Ceryle rudis
TCCAGGGATGGTGACTCTACCACTTCCCTGGGCAGCCTGTTCCAGGGCTTATCTACTCTTAAAGAAATTCTCCCTCATGTCTGATCTGAACTTCCCCTGACATAACTTGTGGCCATTTCCTCTTGTCCTGTTGCTGTTCACTAGGGAGAAGAGGCTGACGCCGGCCTCACCACAACCTCCTTTCAGGTAGCTGTAGAGAGCAGTAAGGTCTCCTCTTCTTCAGGTTAAACAATCCCAGCTCCCTCAGTCTCTCCTCATAAGACATGTTGTCCAATCCCCTCACCAGATTTGTTGCCCTCCTCTGTGCCTGCTCCAGCACCTCAATGTCTTTCTTGTACTGTGGTGCCCAAAACTGGACACAGTACTTGAGGTGTGGTCTCACCAGTGCTTGAGTACAGGGGCAGCATCACTTCCTTCCTCCTGCTGGCCTCACCACTTCTGATACTTCCTGGCCACCTGGGCACACTTCTGGCTTGTATTCATCTGTCTGTCCACCAGCACCCCCAGGTCCTTTTCTGCCAGGCAGCTCTCCAGCCACTCTTCTCCAGGCCTGTAGCGTTGCCTGGGGTTGTTGTGACCAAAGTGCAGGACCCGGCACTTGGCCTTGTTAAACCTCATACAACTGACCTTGGCCCATTGATCCAAACTGTCCAGATATCTCTGTAAATATATATATGATACACTAGTAAGTAATTTTTTTTTATTTTTTTATCAGACACTTGCCTGGGAAGTTAAATTATTTCATGAAGCCATTAAATGCCACCTTGCCCCATGTTAGTGTTTTGTAACTTTGTAATGTTATTTCTGCCCGACTCTTTTCCTCACCACAATATACACCTTGTAAATTGTAAATAATACAATGAACAAGATTATAGAACAATATGTGTGTCATGTATATTGTGCATATATGGAAGGACTGCTTCCATTGGTATATTGAAAGCTGGAAGAATTAAATAGAAAAATGTTTATCTCCATTATTTTGAGGTTTTTTTCCTTCATATAGTTAATAACAGTGGGCAGGCTGCTTGACCTTCTTGATTATTGTCATTTTTGCCTTTTCTGTTGTTTTATTATGAAAATTTAATGCTGCTGGGTATTTTATTTCATGATTAACTAGTTAACATCAATTTCTGTTTGCATAGTGTTTTATTAAAAAAACCCCAAAAGTTTCTGTAATTGCAATTCTTTTCAACTTCATTAACCAAAACCACCTTATCATTTTCTTTGAACAGGATGACATCACCTCGTTTTATAGAATTTGTCTGTAAACATGATGATGTCCTTAAATGTTTTGTTAACCGGTAAGCTTCAAGAAACATGGAATTTCTTATTTCAACACTCCACCCCCCACCCCCCCCCCCATAATTCAAACTTTTATTTTTCTTTTTGCTGAACTGTATTTTTAGGTTATTGTTTTGACTTGGGTACTATATGCACTTTAGTGGTCCTACCAAATTCAAGGCAGTGTAGTCACGATTCAGAGTTCAGGCTTAAATCGACTCTTCTGCGTGTGTAAGTGATCCTTTTGTAAGATTCTGTGAGATTTTGTGAACAAAATGTTTCCACAGAACAGCAGAATAATGTCCTTAATGGATTATTTCCTCATCTTTGTTCTAAATAAAGCCTTCCCTTTTGGGGCAGATGAAAACTTGCATCCTTCCTGAGATGTTTTATACTTAATCACCTCTTAAAGGAGTCTAAATCATCTTTGTGTACACTTGGCTGTTTCCAGAGTTTCTCTGGGACTGCCCAGTTTATTACCTTGCTTCTGTCTAGAGCACTGCTTGTAATGCTCTGTGCTCAAAGGATGAGGTGGTATTAAGTCATTAGGAATTGAGTTAGGAAAACATTATGAAATAGAGGAATCTGTTGTAACTTTTTGCACTTCTTAATGTAGATTTATGTAACTTTTTTTATGTAGATTTTGTGTATCATGAAGCATCATTACTAGATCTCTGACTAACAGGCTTCTAACATATTTTTCTTTCAGAAATCCCAAAATAATTTTTGATCACTTCCATTTTCTTCTTGAGTGTCCTGAACTAATGTCCAGATTTATGCACATCATAAAAGCTCAGGTAAATGTCAGGAGATGCTTACTTACAACTTCTATGAATATAAGGAAGGTGTTTTATTTAATAATTATTATTTTTTTTTAAATACATTTGGGAGGATGAAAGAACTTAGTGTGGCCTTCAGTGCTTCTGAATCTGGGATGCTGAAAGATCAGATTAAACAGACATGGCAGCCAGATTTCTGTACTTCTAATTCTTTAAAATGCATGTGTAAGTCAAAAAGTACAGGTAAAATTCTGCTAATCAAGCCAGAACCCCCTTCCAAAATAATTACAGAAGGGCTGTTCCAAAAGCATGAATTCTTTGGCTGTATATAGTGCCATGCCTTTATTTTCAAATGTACTTATTTTCGTAATCCAATTTCATTTTTAGGACATGGTGTTAGATGTATTATTTACTCAATCATTGGTTGAAATGTATGTTTTTGAAATTCATTACCTATATGAGTAATGAAAAGACCCTGAGAACTGACACCGTTTGTTAGATCAGCTAATAGTATGTGCTGTGAATCATGGTATATGAGAAAGGCCATGCTTGTGTCATATCTGTCTCAGAAGAACTGCACAACATCTATTGAAATACTGAGTCAAACAAGCTAGGACTGTCACCCCTGGGAATTGTTTTGGAAGATTTCTGGTTCATGTGGGCTGGTTTTTACTCCCAAGAACTTTTACTACCAGTACAGCTTGTTTGTATCACTTGAGCCTCTGCGCTCAGCTGTGGTTGATAATCAGTAGTGTTACAGAAGCCAGTGACTGACTTCTCATCTAGATTCCTTCCCCTTGCTGTCCAGGAAGAAGTTCTGGGCTGTTTTTCTCCTGTGTAGTGAACTCAGATAGCTTTTTCTGCATAACTGGTGGTACAGTCTTTCTGCATACCAGATTTCAGTGAGCACTCAAAGCCATGTCTAGTACTTTCCTCTTCCCAAAATACTCTACAGTGTATTGAGGTAGCACCGTGTACCTCTCTGCACAACTCAGAAATGGATTGAGATGTATGCACAACCATTTTCCAGTCATGCTATTCAGTTGAATGCATCTGTGTAATATGGTTTACCCCTTGTTTTGTAGCCGTTTAAGGACCGCTGTGAATGGTTCTATGAACATCTGCATGCTGGGCAGCCAGACTCGGACATGGTACACAGGCCTGTCAATGAAAATGACATCCTTTTGGTTCACAGAGGTATTGTCTCATAGATGGTATTAGTACAACTTTGAAATACATTGAAGTGTAATGAATTAAGATTAAAAAAAATTAATTGGTGCTTTGTATTTAGATTCTATTTTTAGGAGTAGTTGTGAAGTTGTGTCCAAAGCAAACTGTGCAAAACTAAAGCAGGGGATTGCTGTGAGATTTCATGGAGAAGAAGGCATGGTGGGTAAAACAGTGTGGTGTTTCTCTTTTGGTATTTATATATGGAAATATTAGTTCTCTTTAACATGTGCTGTTTTGAACTAAATCCTAATTCAAAATAACCTTGATACTTTATTAAGAAATAGTTGATTATCCAATGTAACTGTGCGGTGAAATTTCTATGTACTGATGATTTATCCTTTTTACATGCAGGGACAGGGTGTGGTGCGTGAGTGGTTTGATATTTTATCCAGTGAAATTGTTAATCCAGATTATGCCCTATTTACCCAATCAGCTGATGGTATGTCTCTTGTCTTTTTTCTTCCCCTAATTTTAGTGTGTCCTCTTTTATAAAAGCTTTCTTATAATCCAAGAAAAAAAACCCAACTAAAATCACTTAATTGGTTTCACAATGCAAAGTGGTTACTTTTTAAAAGCAGCACTGACAAAATTGATCTAATATATGTGTAGAGAGAAGTGATCTATTTGTTTTACATTTTTATAAATACAGATAAATTTTTTTTTTGTAATTTGAAGTTTACTTGATTTTTGTTGTGTCTTTTGTAAGAGGAGAGTGAGTTCTTGGTTTTAATGAGTCCATGTTATTTCTGCCTGGTATTAGCAGGACATAATACGTTAGAGAGCGGTATAGTGAGTTTTCCTTTCTTCTGCCTCTGCAAGGGATCTGTGGAAGTATTTCTTTATTTTCTCTTAGAAATCCACAAAATTCAATCAATTGTATTTTGTATCTGCCTTGCATTTGACTTTTTGTCTTTTGGGTGCTTTACGAAAAGCAAATCTTTATCAGTAAAAGATTTCACTTCATCATCCGTGATTTCTTGCTTTCTACCGTACTGAGTCTTGGGAAGTGGCAAGGAATTCGGTCAACAGTAGAGGCATAGATTAGTTCCTGAAAGTTAAAAAGAAAAGTTCTGGGATGTCTGTTTGGGGGGGATGATTTCGGAGGAGACCAGGACTGGACTGTCTGCATCTGGGTGGAGCCAGATGGAAGGAAGTGGATACATTCTGATCCTTCCTTTGAGCGTGTTCACAACTTGATAGAAATGTGGCCCATTAGAGGGAGCAAAAAATGCATGTAGCAATACAGTAAGATGGAGGACTGAATGTAGCAGATCATGATTACCCTTATGTTAATTATTTGAGACTGGTGCCTTGGAGAGCAGCTAAGCAGTATCATTGTAATCGTAGGATGTTGTTACATTCTAATAAATTTCTTTCTGATAACTTTTTGGTGTAAACAGAAAATCCCAAACAATCTTCTGGAACCCCAAAATAAAACATTTGCAGTGGTTTCAAATGCCTTGTGTATTTGATAAATATGAAAGAAAAAAAAAAGTCATGAAGCATCATAATCTTTTTATTTCATAGGAACAACTTTCCAGCCCAACAGCAACTCTTCTGTAAATCCAGATCATTTGAACTACTTCCGTTTTGCAGGCCAGATCTTGGGGCTAGCTCTGAATCACAGGCAGCTGGTGAACATCTACTTCACAAGGTCGTTCTACAAACACATTCTTGGTACGGTTTTATTAAAATCCTGTTTATTGGTCATAACATTTGTCTAAGCAGTAAACCTTTTCCTTTTTTACTTTTCTGTGTATGTTTAAAAATGGAAAAAGTCTTAGAAATTAATATCTTGCTGATCTTTTATGTATATTGGAGTCCCAACGTAATATGGCAGTAATTGCTATTCCAGTCTGAGCCTCTATTAGGAGCTGTTATAGTTGCAAAATACAGAAATACATTAAGAAAACTGTGTGGGAATTTTGTGCAGTTAGCAACTTTTAATAAAATAGCTAATATTTCAATTTATAGTTGAATATGAATCTTAAAAGAAAACCAGGGAAGGCATCGTTAATCTGTCTAAAACATAATCATGTAATTCAGTTGTCCTTTATGTTGCTGACTAGGAATGCCTGAAAGGCAGACTAGTGCAGCCAAACGTTTTTTGTGGTGTACGTAAGTCTTTGCATCACAGTTGTGAAATTCATCTGTTCTGCCGTGTAATTTCATTGCTGAGAAATGAAAGCAGTCGTTCCGTCATTAACTGAGGACAGACTTACAAAGCTGATAATGTTTATGAACTCTGGCAAAAATCTGCCAGGCATTCTTTATTACGCCTGCAGTTCTTCAGCTTTTGTAAGGTTTTGACAAAGTGAACCCATACTGTTGTGAACCTCCCTGTCTACCCACTCCAACAACTACTGCTTATTTCCTGAAATCGTGTTTCAGAACTAATGCAGGTTCATTTTGTCTCCTTCCTGAGAAAAGGTGATCGCTTACTGTAGCATTCCAGAGGATTGGTCAGAAGTCTTTATAAATATGTAACTTTTATTTTTAATAGAGAAGAACCGCTGTAAGCTGGTGCTGTCTGTGTCTAGGGCTCTTCTGTGCTCTTCTTTGAGAACCTTTGTTCCTCTTGGTTGTCTAATGGGATGCCTCTGTTCTGCATTGTCGTGAAAAGCTTTTCCTTTTGCATGCAGATGTGATGGAAGGGTAAATTCCCTTTGCATCCCTGTTACTCCTCTACATAATTTTCTTTGCTGCTGCATGCAGTATTTCCTTTGTGTTTAAGTGCTGTTCTTTAATCTCCTTTGGAAGTTTAAGATAGCTTGATGTTGGAAGTTTTACTTTTCCTCCAGAACCACTGCTTACTTTAAGACCTAGCAAGGTTTTCAAGGAATCGTTTGCATCTCATTGTGTTCTTCTGTAATCATTCTGTCTACCTACAGCCTTCTGTCATGTTTGTCAAGTCTGGGACAGATAAACTCTTCAGTTCAGATTTCCTGCTTCTCTTCACCGGGGTGCATAAAGAAGAGTGTGTCCAGCAGGTTGAAGGAGGTTCTCCTCCCCTTTTACTCTGCCCTAATGAGACCATATCTGGAGTACTGTGTCCAGTTCAGGTCTTCCCAGTTCAAGAGGGACAGGGAAATACTGGAGAGAGTCCAACGGAAAGCTACAAGGATGATGAAGGGACCGGAACATCTCTCCTATGAAGAAAGGCTCAGAGACCTGGGGCTTTTTAGCCTGGAGAAGAGAAGACTGAGAGGGGATCTTAGTAATGTTTACAAATATCTGAAGGGTGGGTGTCAGGTAGAAGGGGCCAAGCTCTTTTCAGTGGTGCCCTGTGATAGGGTGAGGGGCAATGGACACTAACTGGAAGGAAGTTCCACCTCGGCAAGAGGAAAAACCTCTTGATTGTGAGGGTGACAGAGCCTGAAACGGACTGCCCAGGGCGGTTGTGGAGTCTCTTTTAGAGATTTTCAAAACCCACCTGGATCTGTTCCTGTGTGGCCTGCCCTAGGTGATCCTGCTCTGGCAGGGAGGTTGGACTCGATGATCTCTGGACATCCCTTTCAACCTCTACCATTCTATGATTCCCTGAAAGTGTTGAGGGAACATTGTTGCAGTTTAGTGGTGAAGGCTCAGTCAAGATCGTCTTGATAAAGGGATGCATTTTACTTCTTTCCCTCAGTACTGCTTTCTGCTGCAGGAGAGTGACTGTACTGGACAAGAGGCAATGGAGGACAGCCAATCTGAAGTAGCACCATGTTGGCAATGCCTCATCAGGTGTCCCTGGTCACTGATACTTATGTAGGAAAGTGGTTCCAAAGTATTCATATCTTTGTGTGGCACAATTTGTGCTAGCTTTCTATGATTCTATGATTTCTATGATTCTGTGACTCAAGGGCTGACCTCTGACATCAAGAGATTCCTTTGTGTGAGCAGAAGAATGATATTCACAGGCTAATCTCCATGTAGTGTATTCACAAATGACGAAACCGTATTTTACTGCTGTTCAGTGACACCTTAAGAATAGTCAAGTGACTCTTGTCACCTCTTTTGGAAATGGCTGCTAATGAAGTTGGATTCTTTTCTAGTTTGACTTATGATTACATACTTGACTTGATGGTTTCTGAATTGACAAGGTGGCCTTTTTTTTTTTTTTTCTTTTCTTTTTCATTTTGTTAGAGCAACTACTGCAAACCTAGCAGCAGTAAGTGATCTCACGAGTCCCCCTTAGTAAGGGTTTGTCAGAACAGGCATCCTGGAACTCTAGAGGTTTGTGCACATTCAACCTGTTTATGTTAAAAAGGTCCACAAGTTTTTATCAGTTCTCATTACTTGTCAGACACAAAGAACTGGAAAAATTGTATCTCTGCTTCCCAAAGTAGTTGTTTTTTTCCTGCCTCAATCACTGTCATCTATTTAAACCTTTCCATGGCCTTTTCCCTCAGTTTTGTGCACCTCCTCTTCTTGTTTAAGGAACCCAAGTTGCACAGCAGCGGATGCTCCTGAGGGGTTTTTGTTTTATCTTTGTTTCGGGTTCAGCTGTGGGTTATGCTAACTGTTGTTCATGCCAAATACAGGTCACCAGGTTACAGACATAGATTCCCTTCAGCTACTTGTCAGACCTTAAGTAATGGAATATGAAATTTTCGAAGCCCGAGACCATTTCTACTCCTTTAGTGTCTGTAGCCTTTCCTGTTGATTGCACTGAATCCACCAGTTGTGTGGTAAGATCTCCTATATCTGAGAAACAATGTGAACCTCTTTGAAAGGAACTCTTCTCTTTAGTCAACAGACATGACATGGAAGTGCTTTAATTAGAAGCCGAAACCCATATGAACAAATGTGGCTACTTTTTTGAGACTCGGGTGGGTGCATCACCTTTTTTCACTGCAATGAAATGAGATCTTTCTGCAACAATATCTGGTAAGCAAGGAAAGATCACCAACTTAAGTGATGACCCAGCTAACACACAACTAATGTGCTTTATAAGATTTTAGATACGTAGCTTGCATGACTTCTTTTGTGTGCTGTGAAATCAAACATTATTTCATAGGCCTTCATATTTATTATGACTGCACTCTACCTACTGTTGTGGAACTCGGGCAGAAATATAGTCAGAAATTAGTAAGGCCTCTTAGGGTGGTGTTTTTTTTTTTTTTTGTATCTTTGTCTTCTGCTTAAACAGGGGAGGAGAAGATAGTTTCACTAGAGCTGGTGTTCAGATTTGTACTTTTTCAAAGCAGCCAATTAGTTTTCTGTTTGGAAAAGGAAGCTTCTGCCTCCAGCCCATAAAGACAGAGCAGATAAATTCCTAACTGTGCTGACTGCTGTTAGACAGCATAATAGAAAATACTCCTTGCAATGACATAAGCAAAAGCAAAAATTAATTTCTGGGTCAGTATATTTTGAGCTGGAGTGTTAATCCTTGAACACTTACTGAACTTGTCTCATTGATTACCTGTAGCATCTTTTTTGAAGTTCTGTGTTGCATAGAAATGCTTGTTTATCACCATTATGGTAAGATGGATTTCTCTTCTTTTTCTAACTCCAAGTGCCTTAAGGGTGTAGCAAGAGAAAGATACATAGTATTTCATGGGATTCAAATTTTGTCTTGATAAATCTGATGAATTTATCTGATGGAAAATCTGATGGATTTTCTTTATAACTTCGTGATTTCTGTTGATCGCTAGAAAACCTGTCAAGCAAATGAGTGAGCTTAGTGCATTGATCTCTCAACATGCGAAGAGTGTAGCCTCCTCATAAACCTCCAGCACAGCTGTTTCTCTAAAGGAGTCTCAGATTCTTACTTTTCAGTCTTCTTTTTCCACATGTTTTGCTTATATTTCTTAAAGACATCATTATTTACACATTTCGTATGTGAAATGCTCATATGCTTACTAGCTGGCAAAAGTGAAAGTCCTCTAGAAACTACTAGATAGTTGTTGGGTTTTTTTTTTTTAAATTTTTGAGATGACAGTGAAAATTTGTTAGTAAATTATCTGTCCCTCTATTAAACTGGAGTCCTGCTTGATTTTGTTAGAAAAAACAATGCCTCGCAGCTTTGTCACTTGTGCATTCGTCAGCTTTTCAAGGATTATACTGTAACAGTTTTTGCACCTACGTGTTTGCAGTGGGTACTGACCTTTGAATTTTGTGTTACTCCCTGGAGTAGAGCTTCTGCAGTCCATAGCTTGCTAAGACTGCTACTAATGGGCACCCTTGTGACACTTTACAATGCACAGAAGATGGGGAAGCAAAGAGAGTACTTCCTGATAACTTGCTTTTCTCTAAACCTACTACCACTCTCACTCCCTGCTCCTTTTCTAAGGTATTTATCTGTCTTGGCAGTGTTAAAGTATCTATCGTGACAGAGTTCAAGTAAGTGAGGAAAATTCCTATAAATACATTTTTTCAACTGTATAACAGGTCTCGTAGTAAACATGATTAAACAGAAGAAATCTAGAGTGAGTTTTCTAAGTACAGAAAATTTGTCTTCCACCCCCTAGTAATTTTTTTTTTTTTTTGGAAAAGATGTTACTCTATAGAGAAATCACAGAATGGTTTGGGTTGGAAGGGACTTTTAAAGGTCATCTAGTTCAACCCCCTGCAGTGAGCAGGGACATCTTTAACAAGACCAGGTTGCTTAGAGCCCTGTCCACCCTGACCCTGAATGTTTCTAGGCATGGGCCCCCTACCATCTCTCTGAGCAACCTGTTCCAGTGTTTCACCACCCTCAGCATAATTTTTTTTTTTTTCCTTTTTAACCAGTCTATATCTACCCTCTTTGATTTTAAAGCCATTGTCCCATGTCCTGTCACAACAGGCCCTGCTAAAAAGACTGTCCCCACCTTTCTTACAGGCCTCCTTCGGGTATTAAAAGGCAACAATAAGGTCTCTGTGGAAGCTTCTCTTCTCCAGAATGAACAACCCCCAGTCTTTCACTCTTTCCTCACAGCTGAGGTGTTCCAGCCCTCTGATCATTTTTGTGGCCCTCCCCTGGACCCATTCCTGCAGGTTCATGTCATTCTTCTGGTGGGGGCTCCAGAGCTGGACACAATACTTCAGGAGAAGTCTCAACTCAAGAGAGGAGTAGAGCAGCTGAGTCACCTACCTCAACCTGGCTGACCACACTTCTTTTGTTGCAGCCCAGGATACAACTGGCATTTTGGGCTGCAAATGCACATTGCTGGCTCATGTCCAGCTTCTCCTCCACCACTACCCCCTTCTGTGCAGGGCTGCTGATATTTGGGTTTCTAAAAGACATGTAGAAAATATTGAAGATTTTTTACTAGGAAATTAATTTAGGATAGGGTGTTTTGTATGATCAGATGCTTTTACTGAAATCCATTAGTGACCTAAAATTGTGCAAATTGTTGTTACTAAAGTGGTGTAACATTTGCTTCTCTGGCAAAAAAAAAAGATACAGAGGAAACTTGATTCTTTAATACTTTTAAAATGTAGCAGTACGGGTATGCTGTAGTTAATAATGGTGAATCCCTTTTTTCCTTCTCCTGTTACTGCATTATTTTGGTTTCTCTCTAGAGGGCAATCTCATACCATATATTGTTATATAAAGTTAGAACCCGTTTTGCTTTATCCTGTTTATTTGAGGGGTTTTGTCTCTGTTTTGTTTTGGTTTTTTTCTAGGTATACCTGTAAATTATCAGGATGTAGCATCTATTGATCCAGAGTATGCAAAGAACTTGCAGTGGATTTTAGATAATGATATCAGTGACCTGGGTTTAGAGCTGACCTTCTCTGTTGAGACTGATGTGTTTGGAGCAATGGAAGAAGTGCCACTGAAGCCAGGGGGTGCAAGTATACTTGTTACACAGGAAAACAAGGTGAGTAAATGGGTTTATTCAGAAGTTGATAGTGCAAGAAAAACAGTCGGACTGGCTTTTTGAAAAACTTGAAGCAGAAATAGTATACCTGTTTTGAAGGAAATGGGCAAAATAAAGTTGCCAACACTCTTCCCCATTTTTCTAGCTTAGCACATTAGAAACAGTACTATTTAAAATCTCTCTAAGTGTTCAGGTTTGAGGGTCTTCTTTCTGACAGTACAATTGGAAGGAAAATAGGTTGAACTTAAAATGAATGGCTTATTTTAAAAGTTAAAAATACTGCTAGAGTTATGTCATGGGTTTGTGTCATTCCTGTTTACAGGAATGTAAACCAGTAGCATTTGCTAGACGTAAAATTGTAGGTGGTGTTTCAAAGCGTGCTGCTTCCTAGGGCAGTCTGTGCTACTGCATTACTCTTCAGTAACATACGGACAACTGACAGAGTAAAAGGCTGCAGGAAGCTATTTCAGCCATTTGCAAGTCAGTCGGTCTGTACGGAAATAACCGACCTTTTTAATTTACTTCCATAACGACACCTTGGAAAGTCCCTGAGCATTAGTCCTCTGTAGTATTAGTTCAAAAATAAATATGGAAAAACACAACCAGACTTTGAAAATCTTCTAGAAATTAAGATAGGCATCAGCCTAATTGAATTCTGCAATCACACACCAGATAGCTTTTTGGTAACTACAGGAGTGTTCTGGGTAGACCTGTAACGTTTTGTATCACTGACTGTCTTGATCCTTCTGTCTGCTTTGTGTTTTGATTTTCACTTGTGTTGAGCGAGCCTAATTTGCTTTGTGTGCACAGTATTCGTTCAGCTCTGCTAGTCGTGTGAGAGCTGCTGCATTGGTAAATGGCCACTTGGCGTCAGCATTTGTTCTAACAAAATCCTGCTATGCTGGAGCAAGTGGCACTGGATTCTTCTGTGCTTAATCCTCATTTTTGTGAAGCCAGAGTGTCATTCCAGTAACAGGAATACGTATTAATAGGCTGATTCTGCACTATTTCCTGAAACATAGTCATTTGTGAAAGAATGCAGATGCTAAAACAAGTCTAATTGTGAAGGCAGTGGATGATTAATTTCTTTATTGCCTATTAGAGAAAGCAAGGATGTCGATTCTTGTTACTGATAAGTCGTAGCTTCTCAATATATAAAACAGGTGTATTTGGTAGAAATTGTTTCGTAACAACTATTTTAAAAGTGTTATCAGTTAGCATGAATTGACGTTTGCCACATGAGGATCTTTTCCCTCGGTCATGACCAGGTTAAATTACTCTGTTAACTTCTGAATTGGGGCACGGAGTGGTTGAACATGCGTAGAACAGGTACATCCATTCTAGCTCATCATCCTTCCTCAGCTGTGGCGGGAGGGGATGAGAGTCTGTGTACCTTTTATTTCAAAGGTAGTAAGAAACAGTTGGCTCTTGGGGTGGCTTTGAAACTGTAAATATTAATTGATTTTTTTGAATTTGAAGCTGCAAAATGTGAAGTCGACAAACACAGAAGATGGCACTCTTTCCTGTTCACTGAATTTGACAGTGGTGAACCAAGTTGTTGCAAATTACTGATCTGTGTTTGTGGTGTTTGGGGATTTTTCCCGATTTCTTTAACGTGACATGGTTTTGCAGTAAGTTCGAGCTTAGCTGTTCTAACAGGTTAAACACCAAAGTGTCTAGTTTATAAAACATCTTTTTTTTTTTTTTTTTTTTTCCCCCCTGCAAGAGCTGGCTTTCTTTTTTTCTGCCTTTAACTGAGGAACAAAAGATAGCAGCTTAAAACTCATTGTATTTGCTGTACCTCTGGGAGAAGAAAATCCAGCTTCTAAAAGAATTTGCTGTGTGTGCACACTAGCAGATTACCTGTTTAAAGGATAGCAGTTTTTTAAAAAAGGAATTGAGTAAATCTTTATTTCTTAAAAAAAAAAAAAAAAAGACAAACACAAAACTGAAAAACCCAAAACCACAGAAGCATTTCATCTCCCTTTTATTGAAAACCAAAATAAAAGAGAGCAAATGCCCCATTGAGGAGTAGTAATTGCTATTTGTAAAATTTAGTTTTCTTTGAACGAGGGACTTTTCTTACTTTACAATTGTGTAATAGGTGAATAGTTGTGGGACCATATGATACATATGTTCTAGTCTTGGTCGTGTTAAAGTATCTATTGTGACAGAGCTCAAGTAAGTGAGGAAAATTCCTATAAATACATTTTTTCAACTGTATAAGAGGTCTCGTAGTAAACATGATTAAAAAGAAGAAATCTAAAGAGTAGCACCAACTGAACTATCAGTTGTAGTAGTGGTTCAACTGCCTTTTGTCATGGTAATGGAGAGACTTCAGCAGGAAAATTCAGGCTTTGTCCAGTGTCTTTGCCGTGCATTTCTCATTGTTTTTTGCTTTGTGTATTTTTGCGGCTTTCTACGTTTAGGAAAAAAATAAAACCAGAGCTAGGTAAAGCTTGATCATATCCTAGTTTATAAAATGATGCAAATTTCCACAATCCTATGACTTTCTCTGTCCTTGCAAGACTTGCCTGTTTTGTGAGCTGGCTGTGCTGTTTGACAGGGAAAAAACACATAGGTTTTTTCAAACAGCTTTGGAATGAGCTGCTCCCTGAATCTGAACATCATAATGAACATTGATCCTTGTCTCACAGTATATGGGGGTTGTGAAATCGAGGAAGCATGATCTCTGTTTGATTTACCTCAAAGGAAAACACAGAGCAATCCCTCACCCAAACTAGACTTTGTCATCATATTTGTGATGCCTGTCTCATGTGTGTTCAATCGAATCTCCCCGCTTTTAAGAGTGCTGGTTTATACCTTTTATGCACTATGCAGGAATGCATACATAGGTCTGAAATGATGTAGATATTTCTGTTTTGTAATGTTCTCCTAAGGCTTCTGAGAGGGAATAAAATGTAAATGAACAGAGAATAAAACAAATTGGCCAGTTTTTTTCCTGGCATATATTATGTAAATTCTGTGATACATGTCTTTCAGTGCTGATAGTCAGGAAAAAAGCACACCAGCCGTTTTCTCTCATAGTGAAAGTGTTCAATGTAAATATTTTTGTAATGCAGAAAGTGTTTGTTGTGCTTTTTCTGTAATAGATTTTTTTTTTTTAATAGTGAATTTTTCTTTCTGGAACCCTGTTTTTTGAATAGCCTTGTTCATGTAATTGCCGTTTAAGAGATATAAAAGTATTTCTGATCCCAGAAGACTGGCGTTAGCACTACTTCTAATCCTGATATTACTAAAGCTTCTGTTTTCTTCTTGGAGCTCATCAGATGTATTCAGAGAGGCTGACTTCTGTCTAGTGCAGTTAATCTTTGGCTACCCCTCTAATTTCTTGGGGAAGGGGGGTGTTGTCAGTTCCACTGACAGTAGAAACAACCTGGTGAGAGAACTGGATTAAAACGAGAGTTTTTTGGGAATAGCCCTGCAGATGAAGATCTAATTAGGTGATGTTTCTCAGAGCACTTCACAGATGAATTATCTTCTTACCTTAATAAAATGGTGGTAATTAATTTAAAAATATTCTTCAACTGCAAAGCAAATGAGAACCCCTTTGGAAGGTAATCTTCAGTTTTGGAATGCTTCATACTTCATTGAGTTTTTCTGAAAGAGGGGAAAGAAAGTTGATTTTGAGCCGGTTCAGAACCTAAAAGTTTAAGGGTAATGTGTTTTTAAAATAAAAAATCAAGGCAGTATTCTTCTTAGATTGTCTTGAAGGAAGGTGATAGCTGGAATGGTTTAATTGGGAGATATGTTTCATGATGTAAAATCAAGTCATGTCAAAGCATTACTTTGAAACTGAGTATCTTAAATAATTTAGGAATAAATTTTGTTCTCGAGTAGAAATCTCTTTTCTTGAGTAAAGAAACTTTTATTAGATTTGCATAGTTTTGTCAGGGTAGATGAGACGTGTTTATGCAGCTTTAATGTAGGCATTTTGTCTATCTCATTCTAAAAACCTTCTTGCGTTAACTGCCTCCTAGGCTTTTGTGTTTTCAACAAAAGCTAAGTTCTGGAGGATTCCTGTTTCTAACAGGCATCTTTTAAAGGGGAGCCCAAATCTCTGAAGCATGCAAACTGTGATATTGTCTGTTCACATGGTTATGGCATAAATGCTTTCCTGTCTTTTCTTTTTAAAAACTTGAGGAGGCATTGAAGACTTTATTAAAAAAAACCCTAAATTGTTATAAGACAACAAAGCTTGCAGGGGTAATGAATGTGTTCTGTTAGGCTTCCAGAGATAGGAGGAAAGCACGAAGGCTCTTTGGCTTGCAAATATTCCTTCAGAAGTTTACCCCTTTTTCTGAGTTATGTCATTTTGCTGAATAAAATATTTTTCTTTACAAACACTGCCTTACATCCTTAGATGATCACAATGGTGGTTGTTAGATGCAGGTATGACAAACCTATGTTTTATTCACTTTCTTTATCTTAGTCCAAGTCCTTGGGTTCTGACTTGTTTGTGTTATGATATAAACACTGGGAATTGTTGAAGGGAGGAAGGAAAGGGGAAGAGCAGAAGGGGCTCTGAACTCTGTGGGGTCTTCTGAATTATTTTGGGTTGCTTGTGTGTGTGAAAAGTGCATAGGGACTCCTAACATCTGAGAGTAGATGAGATTTGTCATGTATTGAGGACTGCATTTGTGAGTGTGAGTTTACATGAGCGCTGTGTACTTTTTGCTTTTGTATATCTTAATGTTGTTTTCTGTGTTGCAGGCTGAGTATGTCCAGCTTGTCACAGAGCTTAGAATGACAAGAGCCATTCAGCCCCAGATAAATGCCTTTTTACAAGGTTTCCATATGTTCATTCCACCATCTTTGATCCAGCTTTTTGACGAATATGAACTGGTAAGCAGAAATGCCTATACTTTTAAAAAATACTTTATTCGGCTTACTTCATCAGTAGTCTAATGATATTGAAGTAAAGCTCAGTACTCATAAAATATTTTGTATCTTACACTTTGGTTTTGCTTCCTGGGCATCTAGCATTGAGGATTTCAATATGTGTATTCCTGCTTATCCTGGTTACTTAGGATTACAGTCTTCCTGGAGTGTGATAACTTCACATGCCAGTGATAAATGCCTTAAGTTGTAATTTCAAAATGGAATGGAGATGTTGTGGCCTTTAAGCCTTTTCATACTTTCTTTCAGGAAGACAGAAGTCCTTTAAAATTTAAGGAGATGCTGTCTATTGTCTTTACTTTTCTCTGAGTCACAGAATCAAATTCTAATAAGTATTTATGGTGGTTTGATCTTCTGTAACCAACGTATCTCAAGTTTTGTCTCAAGTCATACCAAAACTCAGAGCTTTTTTTCTTTTAGGTTCTTTAGCAATAATTTCTCTCTGGTGATACTGCATACTTAAACACTTCACGTGAAGTTACCCAGATTCAAGAATCTTCTTGTATTAGAATTTAGTCTCAGGTTCCATAAGGTTGCAACTAAACAGACAAAGCACTGTAACTTTTATACTTCAAGAATTACTACTTAAACTAGCATAAACACTTGGAATTAATGGTTAGTCAAGAGGCCTAATTACAATCCCTGTGCTTCTTCTGAAGGAGCTTTTGTTGTCTGGTATGCCAGAAATTGATGTGAATGATTGGTTAAAAAATACAGAATACACCAGTGGCTATGAGAGAGGAGACCAAGTTATTCAGGTAAAAAATATTTTTTTCCAATAATGTCAATTATTGTATTTAATAATAAAAAATACGGTGCTTTTGTTGTTGTCATTTTCCATGTGTAAACATGGAAGCTTATTTTGGCCGAAATTTGTGGAATCTTTTTATATCTATTCCTACACATATATATTCGACTTATTTATGTATGAGTTTCATATAAAAATTTCTATCATTTAAATAACAAATGCAAACATTCAATTTATTGTTTTACCATTATCTTTTCAAGTAGTACAAGTACTTAATGGAAAATACTAATTTATTTTTTCATTTAGTGGTTCTGGGACGTTGTGGAAGAACTAACTCAGGAAGAGAGAGTATTATTACTACAATTCGTTACTGGCAGGTGGGAAACTCTTTTGTAACAACAAATATGTTGTCTGGATACTCTGAAATAAGTCAAGAGACTTCAGATTAGCATACAAGATCACCTACCTAGAAACTTTTTTGCCTATGTTGGTATTCTGTACGCTGATCAAAGGAGACAAAGTGTGCGCTAATACTTTTGTTGCCTGTACTGTCAGTAAAATGATTATGTATCTGTGACTACTGTTGCTGTCCCAGGCAATTTTTAACATGGCAGTAGTGAATTTAGCCACAATTTATATTCTTTTTCTTGTTGCATATTTATGTGGCTCTTAGCGTCTCCAGTAATCAATATGGGCTTTAATAGATGAGATAACAGGTATCACTTCAATCAGTGTAAACAGAACATCCTTCTCCTAAAGCTGAGTTGAATTTGACATTACTACAATGTGTCAAGATCATGTGAAGATGTAACCTGCAAGGCTGTGTTTTATGTAGCATTTCTGCCCCTCATTCTAGTTGTTCTTCAGGGAATGCCACTTCTGTTTCCTTTATGGTTTGGTGACAGTGGGGGAAGTTTTTGATCAATAAATGCTCCTATGAGCTGGGTCAGTTGCTGAGTTCATGCACACAGACATTTTGCAAAGTGGATCCATAGACATAACCTGTGGCACCTGAGCTGCGTCATCCATGTCTTTTTCTGGTGGCAGGTAGAGATCACACCATCTTCTTAATTTGATGTTTCCTTGGTATTCTAGGATTAATAAAATAGTTGACTTTTTGTTTGTAAGTTTTGTGGTTAAGCGATGGTAAAATACAAATGAAGATCATCAAACCTCATCTTCTACACAAAGGAATTTTACAGTGATGGATGTATCATCAGATGGCACGGTCTTCAAAATTTATTAGTTTCACTTGATTTATTATGAATCTCATTGTTTTTAGGCATCACAGACAATTTAAGAAACTAGGTCTGTGCACATCAGTCTTTTCTTTTTGTCCTGTGCAGAAATGATAGCTGCAGTTCTAACTGCACATCTGTTGCATGCCTGCTGCTGGTCTTTCATTTTTAGTGGACTAGTCCATTCTTAAAGCTAGAGGGTAAATAGGGATCTTTAACATGTAAGGTCATGCTTCAAATGCTTCTTAAAACATTCCAAATGATACTGAAGTGGTATTTGCTGGTTTTGTGGCATTTGGGATAATCTAAGTTCTAAGGGATGTCTTCTATCAAGTAAACAATTACCTTGTCTGATTAATATGTGCTTGAGCACCATTTATTTTGATTACAAATCATGTACTGACTTGTTCTTACCCATTTCTTGTTAGTAGGAGAGAAATTTTTGAGATGTCTTAAGAACTCTGGGCTGGAATTTAAAAATAAATTGCTTAGGTTTTTTTCCATATCATCTACTAGGAATCCATTTGGTTTTTTTCTTCAGTGATTGAAATGTAATATGTATTTTTCCCTAATAATAAATTGCAGTATATTTTTCCATAAAAAATTAACCTTGGAAAGTTACCTAATTTTGTTTGGTACTTTTTTTTTTTTTTCCTTTCCCTTTAATCTTTTCTGTATTTTTACTTCCTTTGTTTTATGAATTGTTTGGGGTTTTTTTTGTTTGGTTTTTTTTGGTAGGGTCGTGGTTGGGTTTTTTTTTTTGGGTGTCTCCTCCTACACTGTTTTTATTTTAAGTAACTTTATGCAAAATCTATAAGTGAAAACTTAAGTAGAAATGTTAGGATTCAGATAGAAACTTCAACATTTTAATAGTGTTGAAATTTCCAAAGCTATGGAATGGTATTGTTGCTCTTGCTGAAGGCTATTTGTACATGCAGTAGGAGAGGGAAAAAAAATGTGGATCTTATTTCCATGTTTTTGGAAGACTTTCTTTACTATATTGGCAGTGTTTTGCTTGGGAAGAAAACACTTCGTGTATTCTTGGAGACAGAAGTTGGCAGCCATCTGTTACTTTTATATGTTCAGAGCTCTGATCATACCATGTAATTTTGACCTGTGGTATGAAAAACACTTTAAGAAGTTAGAGTGTAAAATCTTCTAACTAGTAGTGGACTGAATGAGAAATTTTCACGGTTAGGTTGTGTGTTTTTATTGCTGGAATGTGGAATTATCATGGTTCATCAAAAGGGGGGGAAAAGCCCAACCCCAAGTCACTGCAGGGGAGGCAGCACTGTACTAGAAGTGTGAGCCAAAACCACAGTACGAAAGAGTATCACTGTAAAATCTTTACAACTATTCTGAACTGTGGCTGTGAGCACAATTCCTTTTGCATGTCAGAAATAATATTCTGCAAATAACCAGTACTTCCCTTCATAGTGGTTGCCTTACATACCAGTGCTAGAACTATATGCCCAATGTTGCTGTCATTAAGCTAGGTGATAAAGATTTATGTGTTGGATACTATAGCTGGCTCTTAAATATATTATTAAAAAGTTTTACTGTCAGTTTTGTCCTAGCTCCTTAACATGTGGCAGTAGCAACCCTCACTCTTTTACATTTTTGCCAAGTAGTTTTAGTCTGAATGGAAACATTACTTCATTCTTCTTTTCCATTCTTGCTCCTGGCTTTTACTCACTTGGATTTTGTGAACATGGGAGCATTGTTTTTAATGTATCTGTAATCAAAAATTCTAACACATAACACCTATTATATAATTTATGGAAAGTTTCTTTTGTTTAATCAGACTCTTTCTTTGCTAGCTACAAAATCACAGAATAGCTGAGGTTGGACCTCTGGAGATTGTCTAGTCCAATGCCATGCTCAGAGCAGGATCAGCTAGAGCTGGATGTTCACGGTCTTGTCCAGACAGGTTAAAACCTGTCTCCAAGGATGCTGACTCAGCCTCTCTAGGCAACTTATTCTGGTGTTTAACCACCTGTCCTGGTTTGAGTTAGAACATAACTAATTCTGTTCAGGGATTTTGCTATAAGTCTCTTTTTTACTCTGTCTCTTCTAAGTAACTTCACTTGCTGAAGTTAAAGGCGTATTTTTGCAGTGTCTGCTTTTAGCAGGAATAACGCTCGATGTTAACAGTTACTACCAAGGATTGGTGCACAGAAAGGCTCTTGCTTATAAAAACTGGCTCCTGTGGAGAGCAGGTTCGCTGCTAAATCTTGTCGATTGCATTGGGGCACTGCAAAGCAGGGCAGAGTAGATTCAACATGGTATAAAACTGAGGGATCACAGGGGTCAAGTGTCGTCTTCAGAGGCTGGCGTTGAGGGGTACTCTGTCCGTTCTTCCTTTGATCCTCATCCATGCATTCCTGAATCCAGTTCCAGAGTCCAGCTTCTGAATCTGGTTCCCATCTGATTTGAGTCCAGGCTGGGACTTCCCCAGTGCCTGCCCACAGCATTAGTGGTGACTGTGGTGTAATTGTATTCAAGAAGGCGAGGTTTGATATTGGTTTTGCATACATTTCATTTTATTGTTATTACTTTAATAAAAGTTGTTTTAGTTTTCTTTTCCAATCTGTTAAGTCTCTGTCTTATTCCCTTTCCCATCCCTTTGGGAGATGGAGAGGGGTTAACAGAGAGCATCTGTCATTGTGTAGTGGCTCGGCCAACCCTAACCCTTGACACCACCTCACAGTAAAAAAGGTTTTCTCATGTTTAAATGGTAATTTCCTGGATTTCAGTTTGTGACCATTGTCTCCAGTCCTGTCACTGGGCATCACTGGGTGGTCCATCTTGTGACTTATCCTCAAACTTACTTACTCCTCTCTTCAGGTTTTTATGTACATTGATCAGATTTCCCCGAGCCTTGTCTTCTCCGTCCTGAACAGTCGCAGCTCACTGTCTTCCTCTGAGTGCTTCATTTGCTTATCATCTTGGTGGCCATTTTCTCAACTTGCTGCAGTATGTCCCTGTCCCTGCTGTAGTGGGGAGCTTAGAGCAGGTCTCCAGAAGCTTCACATTGAGTACAGGGAAAGGATCACATCCCTCAGCTTGCTGGTGACATTCTTCCTGATACAGCCCAAAAGACTGCTGGCCGTTGAGGCAAGAATGCATTGCTGGGTCACGCTCAAATTCTTTTTAGCCCTTATTTTTTAATTATTTTGTTTGTTTCTTTGGGTTTTGGTTGTTTTGTTGTCTCTTTTTTTTTTTTTTTTTTTATAGTCATATTCTAAAAATACCTGGATTTTTTGTCTCTATTAATTTAAAGCTATAGGGATGGACTCTGAAGACCCCAGGGCTATTGTTCATTTACATCTTAAGTAATACTTTAATAATGTATTGGTAAAAGAAAAAAAAAAAAAAAGAGTAATATGATTAAGTGAGAATGAATTCCTGGACATGTTAGTGATTTCTTTCCAATGTATTCTGGTTTTTGCATAGTTTGTCACTGTAGGATAGAGTGACTGATGTAATGGTTTTATTAGTTACTTGAAATAAGAGGTCTGAAGTAGTAAATGTCAAGGACCCTGGTCAGTTGTCCCATGGATAGTAACTGGAAAATAAACTTTTTTAAGCTGCAGTATTTCTTAATCTGTAAATATAAATAACCATAGATGTTTGCCTAAACTGAGGTAACATTCTGCTATAAAAACTGGTTGGAGAAATGAGTCCTCTTTGTAAAGAAAATTCTCTTAAATATCATTCAGACAATTTGATGCCTAATGTAAATGGACAAATGTGTCATTCAATATTGTAATTAAAACCATTTTAGACCATGAGAATTTTGATATGGGTAAGAAAGGGAGAAGCTTTATAAAAGTATTACTAACTGGTCAAATGTAGCAGTAAGACATTTGCAGTATAAAGATTGTATTTTTTGGCTTATAACATTCTTGTAACAGTCTAATTTCTGTGAATTTTTCTCAGTTCTAGGGTGCCTCATGGTGGCTTTGCCCATATAATGGGTGGCAGTGGATTGCAAAACTTTACAATTGCTGCTGTGCCATATACTGCAAATCTTTTACCAACATCAAGCACATGGTATGTTAACTAGTCCAATTGAAGTATCTTAAACCCAGGGCTTTTTCATGTTAGTTGCAATCAAAAGTACATTTATTTTGAACAGTTTCACTAAAAGGACAGGAAAAAAAAAAATAGACAGTTTCTAGAGTATTCAATATGCAACATGAAAGCGATGGGTTTTAACTTAAACGCTGTTACATTATGTTTCCTCGTTGTTTATGGCTTCATTTTGCTTAATTAAAGGCAGTGGGATTAATAAGGGAATATTCAAGTTAAATTATTGTATTGCAGTTTACTGAAATGAAAAAACCCTTAATTTCCTGCAATATATTTGAATGCTCAGAGAACTGTGATGTGGCACAGGTTTGCTTTCTTCTGTAAATGTGACACCTTCGGGGTTTTCAGTCGGAAAACTTCACTGTTGGGTTTCTTGCTGAACTGTGATGTAGCTTTGTTCTTTTCTTTTCAGTATCAACATGCTCAAGTTACCTGAATATCCAAGTAAAGAAATCCTTAAGGACAGGCTTCTTGTGGCATTGCACTGTGGAAGTTATGGTTACACAATGGCATAATGAAGTCCAGAAAACTCATCTACTGACTACTGATGTGCAATTATGAGTGGCAGAAGTAATTTTGGAAACCGTCAATAGACAGCAGCTTTGATGCTGCAGCCCATTGGCAGGGCTGGGCTTCAGGATCCGTACAGGGTCATCAGCTTTTCCTCCATTGTATGTTGTCAGAGTAGATTTGATACTGTCATGACAAACTTCTCAGTACGCTGTGTTTTGATTGTTTAAAATGTCAGATCTGTATGGGAAGCACTTTATGTGCTTTTTCATTATCACTTCCGTCTGAATCGGAAAGTTTGCCAGAATCTCTTTCCACGGTTTACTTCTGATTTTCAACTACGTGGTTGAATGACATTTGTGGTTTAGTTTCTTTTGCACTCAGATGGCACACTGCTAATGGACAAACCTGTACTTTATGCCTTGTTGCATGCGGAAGTACCATTTATTTTTGCAGAGAATAGAAAGTTCAATTTGGATATTGTACAGTAAGACAGATCTGATGTATTTTCTGTTTCTTTGCATAGTAACAAGTAAAATTTTATAACTTTTTAGTATTTTAATGTATATAGTATGTAAAGATTAGACTTATCACTGGAAAAAAAATAACAGATGAAGCTAATATCTAATTTATATTAGAATTTACACTATATTCTACTAAATATTTAAAGTATATGTGACTTTACAGTCAACTTGCAGTTCAGAATTTGTAAATATTATTTAAGATCTATATCCATTTGTTTGAATGCTTTTACTCTTTCCTTGACATAATTGTATGTTCAAAAGGTATTATTAAATTTTAATATTTTTACCAGAATCTGAATGTGACAAGTTTGTGTGTCTTTGTGGGTGTTTTATTCTTGGAAGAGTTTTTTTTCAACAGAATTTTATTCATCTTGCTATAGCTTAAATTGTCATGGAAACAGAATTTGAAAAGGCATGGTCAAAGTGTATGGATGGACATAAACAAATGCACAAGGATCTCGAGGTTGTTGAGGTTAACTAGCAAGACTAATTAGAATCTCATGTCAAAATCTGTATAAAATTAGAATATATTACTCAATGAATAGCAGTGGCTCATCAGCATATGTTCTTGGTAAGCAGCTGCACATTGTGGCATAGATGTTGCATTTTTGGAACCCTAGGGTCCTACAGTACTCTTTTGGGTCAGGGTACAAGTGGGTTTTTGCTTCGGGTTGTGTGTGGATTTTGTTTGTTTGGCTGGTGGTGATGGTTTTGTTGTTTTTTGTTTGTTTGCTTGTGGGTTTTTAATTACCCTGGTCATCCCTACTTGTCATGCTTTTGCTTCAGAGAATGAAAATTGTATTCTCTTCAGGTGAAACAAAACACAGAAACATCATCCAAAAATGTACTAAATGCTAGTGGTGACCATCTAATTATGGCTTCAAGATGTAACTGATCTGAAGAGGTCATCTGAAGCATTAGTAAATGAGTTCAGGCATAGCAAACCTCTCAGTCATGTGAATTTTTAAGATTCAGGTCCTCAGCACAAAGTGTTTGCTACCGTTCTATTCAGGTTTTCCTACACTAAGTGCTGATACACATGTAGTCCAAGTTCACCAGCTGATCTGTCTAGGCTGCTTACTTGGTGCTGTTTTTTCAGATTTTACTAATTTTATTTTTATTTTTTTAATTCTAAAGCAGACCTAATCTCTCTGGGAGTGTGAGCGGGAAATCTGTAGACCATCTGCTTCAGTGGTGCCACAGTAATTTTCCTTTGGGCTAAGCTTTATACATAGACTTAGTAGTTTTATTTCCCTTTCAGTTGTTTGTATGTGTGTATGTATAAATGTTGGTTTAATTCTTATGTGGTGTTTGTGACTGCAATTTAAGGAGAATACTACTTTTAGTTAGTGAAAAGAGCAGACTCTTCCAGCAGGACAATCCAGTGAAAGCTGATTAGACTGGTGCTTCAGTCGCTGGTGAGGTGCTTCAGTCGCTGGTGAGGTGCTTCAGTCGCTGGTGAGGTGCTTCAGTCGCTGGTGAGGTGCTTCAGTCGCTGG
>JAAGNO010015409.1:24720-37956 GCA_033439905.1 Ceryle rudis
TGAGGTGCTGTTTGTATCTGGCATGCTCTAGGAAGCTAAGACTATTTAGATAAGTTAGATATTTGAGGCTGTGGGGGGAATTTAGCATTAAATCCTGGTTATCTTGGATCCTTCAGTTAGCAAAAGTACTTCACTTTTCCACACAGCTGGGCAGTACGTGGTTCCCTGGCTATAAGCTTATTTCTTTGTGTGTTACTGCAAGGTAGATTGATTGCAGGAACAGTGTTTTGAGCAGTACAAAGTTATTTGTCAGGAATTAGGTATTTATGTTTTCTTTATGTAAACTGGGATCTTATCTTTCTCCAAGGTTTTACTGTAAATACTGTTGTTCATTAGCTACTAGGTAATCTGTTGCTTGGGGTATTTTTTTTGTTTGTGGGTTGCTTTTTTTTTGTGTGTGTGTTGTTGTTGGTTTTGAATTTTTATTTTGTTTTCATTTCACATGTTCTGTTTCACAGTAATATACAGGGATTTGCAGGAGACAAAAACCTTGCGTGCTCCGGTGTAGTGTCCTAAACATTTGAGTACATCCATCTGAATGAAGGGAAAAAGGAATCGAGTTGTAAGTGAAAGAAAAAGAAAAATACTTTTCTATTATACTGTAGGTGATGTATCAACAAGCTAAATTTGGTCTCAAACAGTATCCTGAAAATGCTCAGCAGCTGGTTTGGAAGTGTGATGGAGTGCAGAGTTTAACTTTCTCAACAGTTCCCTGTGACAGATCTCCCTGTTACAGCCTCACAAATGGTTGAGAAGCAGATTACCCCTTTCTCCCCCATACGGGTGTCAGCCACATCCCATATGAAGCATCTGGTAGTATTTCGTGTAATATTTGTACCAAATACTCCCTCGATAGGTCAGAATGAAATTTTGTTAAAATACTCCTGTAAAATGAAAATATGTAGAAAATGGGAATAGAGCTTGATACTGCACTCTTGGTATAACAGCAGTCTCGCTACTGCTTGTTTTGAACAGGTTTTTTTTGTCCTGCTGCACCACTAAACAGTACTGTCTGCTGCAGTTGACTGTGTGGAGTTAGCAGAATTTAATTATTGCACCAAAAGCCTGTTTTTAGGACACCTGTGCCCTCTTAGCAACGGGGTATGAAAAGCCTTGTTGAGAAACTGTAACTTACTATAGCATATAGTTTAGAATGATTAATTGGTTTATATTTGTTCTCTCCCACTGTGCCAGAACAAGGCAGGGTGAGTGTTTTTATCTTGGAAAGAACAGAACAGATGTCTTGTCAGATCGTAGATCATGAGCACTCATTAATTTTTATTATCTTTATGAAATGTTAGCTAGCAAAGCCTAGTTTTTGGTGCTTGAAAATGTTGTGCATCTAATGTTGCAAAACCACTAAAACCATAAACTGTGAAATGTAGCTTAATGACTTCTACTGTATGTGCCATAGTCAGTAAGATTGAAAATGGAACGAGAGGGAAAAGATGGTTGCCCTGCATCTTCCAGAGGCTTGGAGACTTCCATATATATATAGTAGCAAAAATGTTAGGACCACCTCTGCTTTGGCAATGTGTGAACTCTTTATATAGTTAGGAGTATAAACCCAAAATTGTAGTTTTAGTTTATTTGGAATGTTCTTGAACTCTAATGAGCTGATTCAGCTCTGCAAGTACAGCTCAGTAGTGCCTCAGAAAAGCCTTACTCTCCTTCCAGACCTCAGGAGGACTGGAAGCTCTTTTCGTTACATCCAACCCGGATGTATGGTGTGTAGAGCAAGGAAGAGCGAAGAAGGTTGCTCAAATTGCTTTTCTAAAGCTTTTGAATAAATAAATAAATGCTTATTTGTCCCTCATGATATGCAGACAGGCAATACTCTGTAGGGGTTCCTCCAAGCCTTAGCGTGTAGGTGATTTTCCTACTTCAGTGGCATTGCACAGAAATTGGGTGTAGAAATCGAACCAAGCTATTGCCATTCCTTTTATACACATAACCAGTTGTTCCTACATTCCTGAGGAAAGTAGCCTTTGCAATTCTGCTCCCTGGACACAAGAGGTCCTTTGGTGCTCAGGCAGTGGAAGTCTTTTGCTGGCTCTGGCCTGTTTCCATTCCTCCCAGTGCCCTCTGCCAGCCAGGCGTCTTTGTTCTTTGTGTCTTTTAGTTCTTTGTGTGAGTTATTCTTGGAATTATTTAAATTCAGTTGCTGAGTTCTGGATTCTTGGTTTAGTAAAGGCCCTGGGTTTGGCTATGTGTGGTTGTTATCTAGAGGAACCTTGAATTCCTTGCAGTGTACCACTGCTAATTGTGCATTAGCAGGTCTCGACAAAAGGCAAATTTCTCAAATGATGCATTTTCCATGGTTCTTCTAGAATTAAAATTAAAAAAAGCCCATCATAATCAGAAGTCTAATTAAAAGCATCCAGTCACCATTTTAAAGACCTTGTAAATAACTTTACTGTAAAATATTCTAGTAAATACATGTTTTGAGCAATTATAAAAATTCTAAAGGATATTGAAAAAGTACTCTAGCATATCCCACTTTCTAATACAACTTTTGGATTGATGATTTCCAAAAGTCCAGTGAATTCACAAAGGAATTCGTTTTTTTAGGCATTTTATGAAGAAGGAAGACAGCTAGTGAATTGAGTATCATCTTATCTTGAGAGCTTGTTCGTGTTGAAGCACCTCAGCAGCCTCGAGCGTGGAGACAATCTTTAGTGTAAATGGCCTATACTTAGTAAAATCAAGGTGTTTTCCTGTGATGATTCCCCACCCCTCCCATCTTGCCATTTTGTTTCTGTACCTTAGCCTTGGGGAGTGGTTTTAATCTTGGTGGAAACGGGAAAAAAAGGAGGAGTGCTTCCTGGCCTCGTGATGCGGGAAGGAGGGGAGAAAGGTGGGATCACATGCAGTAGCGCTGGTAGTTTAAGAAAGGAGTCTTCCATAAGGTCAGATGTCTGATGTCTGCCTGATGCTGGCAAGCCAATGGAAGGCTTCAGGGTTTGTTTTCTCTCCTTTTCCCCATACTTCTCTTTTAAGGCATGTTAAACAGAAGTTGTTGGCTCATGATTGAGGTCAATCTCAAGTCTCTTGATTAATCAACAGAGATATGACAGAATCGCTTCTAGAAGAAATCTGAGGTGGTGTCACTATCATCATCAGGAATAGCTGTTTGCCTTGGAGCCATGACGCTAGTCAATTCCTACAAACTCTTCTAATGCAAGATTATTTTCTAGGGGCTGCTCTTTCTACAGAAAGTCTTTCTGGAGCAGGTATTTCATGAGGCTAAATAACTGCGGTTTTAAATAGAATATATTGCTTTATCAACTGCCATTCTGGTATCCTGTATTCCAGGTAGTACGTAATCGGTTCCCTTTGCAGAAACTAGAAAACAAAGACGGTACTATCGGTATGGGAATTTTCCTTGTATGTTAAAAATGCTTGAAGAGAACCAGCTGATTAATTAATGGACTGATAAATACAAACTGTGGAAAGAGGAAATGGATGACCCTATCTTAATTCTTACCAGGCAGGCATAGTGATCTGTGTTTATCACCTTTTATCTTTACCACGTGCTTTTGGAATGTGATGCAGATGTTGAAGAGTGGAGAATAAGAAGGTGTTTTCCCAAGGCAGCTTTTCATATTTTGAAGGCTAATTTATTTTTCTCTATAGTTTCCATGCTATATTTATAATAATATATAACAAATATGTAAGTGTGAAGCAATATATATTAAATATATACATTACATAAACCCCAAGCATTTGAATTATATTTGAAACTTATATGCAATATTACTAGCACTACTGTAGTAAATGCTACATAGAATAGTGTTTTAGGCTGTTTGGATTTTGTTTCCCTCTATTAATGCTACTAATCGGTTGATTTTTGCACAGATTAAATGAAGTAGGCTTTCAATTTTAACCTTGTAATTGGGAATTTGGCATGTATGTTTGTGTTTTCCTCACCTTCATTTTGAAATGGTGTGTGGGTTTTCAATTAAGCTGTTGAAATTATGGGCAAATCAGTAGTTTATATCTGCAGCTGTTGCTAAGAATTTTTAGCATGTCCATGGAAGATTATTTTTCCAGTTAAGAAGTAAAATTGGCCAACTACTAAACTGATGCTAAGAACCAAAGCTTTAAGTCAACTAGATCAAACTTCCTTGGGGATTCTTGAGTTGTACAGATAAATATTTTTCAAGTGAGAACATCTCTTTGTACCCAGTCTTACTATAGATGATCATACAGCTGATAGACTGTAATATATGTTTTATGGATACATGTCAATTCAACAATTTTTTTACTCTTTGAGGGCAATAAGAATTAATATAGTTTTGGGCGACTAACTCCTGCTTAGAGGCAGTAGGACTCAAACCACATAAAGAAGCCTAGTATAAGGTTACTGGCTTACTCTTATACTTAGTTTCATTTGAGAATAGAGCTATATGCAGTTAGGTAGATGGAAACATTTATAGTTAAGAATATAAAGCAGTATTTCTAGTTGCATTTATAAAAATTGCATGTAATTTGAACTAATAGAATAAATAGATAAAATTTGAATCAAAACAGGATGGCTTTCCTATGCTTTCTTAGTTTGGGTTTAAAAAATGGCAATATTGCCTGTCTCTCCAAACATGGCATGTAATTTAGTTGGAGCACATTCTTTTTAAAATGCTCACTTACTATACTTAGACATATGTTACAGATAGGCTCAAAACACCAATGAGAAGAGCTGCAGTCGTCCATTGAAATATTTCCTCTGAAATCAGTGTTTTCCATCTGTTTTGCTCTTCTGATGTCATTAACTACTCTATAGTGATAAATTTTCTGTTACAACAGAATCCATCCGATTTCTCAAAAAAAAAAAAAAAATGGTTATGCTAATATGATTAGAAACTGATGAATGCCAAGAGGTGTGGAAATTCAGGAGTGCAAACTGTGAAGGCATGCATCCCTGACCCCACTGTTTGCAGCTGTATATACTCTGTGCATTAAGTGTTTGTGACATTCTGTGCCAAGAGTTCAGCTATTGAGTTTCATACAGCGCCAAGTGATTCATCGGGATCATTAGGATTCTCCTGGGATAGCCTCACTGTACTGATTGCCTCTGACAGATCAGTTTGCTTAGATTAAAAAGCAATTGTTGCTGTCTCGTCAAATTTATAACCTTTGGTAAGAGGAAACTGAACCCTAGTGCTGTCCAGTATATAAAAACACCTTGGTCTACAAATTGCATGAACAGGAAAGAAAACTGACTACTTAAGAGTGATACTGGTTTACATGCACACAGGCAAAGATTTCACAGGCATTTAACACAGCTTGCCTGGGCTAACAAGTTTATTCTGATGGATTGGTTATATGTATAAGCATTACTTTAGATTAATTCTTCTAATTGCTGTCTTTCTAGAAATAAAGTGATGGTATTGATTGGTATTTGGATGCCTGTGGATGTTATGGCAGTATGGCTTTTAGGTGTATGTCACCTAAAGGAAGGGATTGTACTGTAGGGAATCTAAATTCCGTAATAGATTAGGTGTGGTGACATGGCCTGGAGACAGGAACTGTGCTTTACCCCTGATTTGTGGCACATATTGAGTGATGCTCTAGGTGTAAGATGTAAGCAAAAGAAAAGAGAAAATAAATGGTAGAAGCACAGTTCTAAAAGTGAAAAGTACCTTCAGGGAAGAGATGAGTAGTGTCTTGAGTGTAAATGTGGAATAACAGAGGTGTTTTCAATAACAGATATGTCATTCAGCTGGCAGGTTGGAAAACTGCCCAGGCCTCCTTGAGATGTGATGCTTTTCTTTATTTCCCAAGCTGGTCTGAAGACTGCAGTCTAGTGCTATGGTCTGGGAAGACTGGTCAGGCTCAGCAGGTCTAGAGGAGTGTTGGTAAAGATGGTGAATTTTCCCTTTTGCATTTGATACCAGTCCAGGATGAGTTTTCTGCTGACTTGTAAATTTGATACTTTTTTTTTTTTTTACCCACCCATGTCTTAAGGTAGATTTTCTTAGCAGTACTTGCTAAAGCAAGTTAAGCTTCTGCTGAAAGGTCACCGTTTGAGACTGTATGAGAAGGGGCTCTACTCTCACACTACCTGTTAAGCACAATGACATGCATAACTTTGCTAAAATGTGTCTCTAACTTAGGAAAACTCCAAATGTAAACTCCATGGGTGAGAGATGTGGGGTATCACCGTATCTGTACTTTTGGTCCTTACCTTGTTGACATGTTTTTCAAATGCACTTTATTTATGTTGCCTGTATATCTTGGCAATAATGTGTGTATACTTTTCAAATAAAAATACATTGTAAATGTTAATATTACCTTCCTTGCCAGCAAAAAAACCTGTTCTCCTGACTTGATTTTGGAAGTAATTCACACACAAAGGTTGAAAGTTCAATTGAATTAAATTCAGGTAGTCAGCGCTTTCTTTTTGTTTTAGCATAATTAGAATCTCCATCCCCAGTCTTAACTGAATTGTGGCAGTTTAAGAATGATCTTAGAAAGACCAGACAACTGTACTTACAGTCTTTGCTGTTCCTTACATTTTCTTTCTGTGTATTTGGTGATGATTCTCCATGTCTCTGCTAATAGCATTACCAGAGAACGGGATGGAAATAATGGAAAAGCGTGAGTAACTGTGATAACCTTTCATGTAAAGCTATGTTTCCTATAAGTTGTATTAATACTTGGGTTAAAACTGCTCAAGAGGCCAGTGTGTTAATTACAGTTCATAGCTACATGTACTTTGTGTGTGTGTGTGTGTGTGTGTGCGTGTTAAAAGCCTAAAGAAATCTTTCACAGAAAACCATTTTTGGCCATGTCTTGCACTGCTGGACTTTAGGGTTTATTTCTGTTTCTGTGTCTCTCTTGTCTCCAGTACCAAGCTTTTTTGTTACTCAGTCTTGAGTGGTTTGATGTGAGTTCACCAGGGGCTTTTGCTCTGTCGTGTATCTTTGTGTTTAACAGACAGCAAAGTTCAATAGACAGACAGATTACACAGAGACTCCCGAGGCTCATGTTTGATGTTTACCTCTGCCACTGACCTCCTTTGTAACCTTAGTAAATCACTTCGTGTCTCTATCTGTAGGCCCATGCTATTATGGTTAGACTGTAAACTTCTGAGGGAAGGAGACACCCTTTGTGTATCTGTGTGATGCCTCACAGAACAGAGGAGTTTGGTAAGGACATCTGGAAGTGTCCTGATGTAGTGTCTGTATTTTTACCCAGGCTTTAATTTGGGTGACCTTCCTTGGAGACAGCCCTTGAGTGGGTCCTCAGAAGTCTACTTGCTCTTCTATCTTGTCATCTTGCGGAGCAAACCAGAATGGATAGTTGTCATGAACATGCAGTTAGGAAAATTATCTTGGAAAAGCTGTTCAATGCTCACTGGTCACTAATTTTGAAAATGATAATAAAGCTACACAGAAGGACTCAGGATCAGCTACATTCTCTGAGGCTTGCTTCTGTTTCAGTGTCTTGTCCTCCCCCATCACCTTGACTATATGCTTCATAAAGCTTGGGACAATAGGTTAATTCTTGTGATGTCTCTGGGAAGCAATCATGTTCAAGAACTAGTGAATTGGTGGGAATACTCCATAAGAGCATGACTTGGGTGTTTAACTTGCCTTAGAGGCGTCATCATCTGAAGAGTCTTCATTGTTTTGTTACTGGAGGCTTTTGTTTCCAGAAACCGATGGTCTGAATGGAGAAGGTGGGAAAGGTGGGAAATCCCCATGGTTTAATGCTGATTCCTTAACTTTCAGACAAGCAAGTTTTTTCTAGTTGTTGCTTTCTAACTTCTGACATAGTTAGAAAATTGCTTTTAAGCAGTAGGGGTTATCTTACGGGAAATCTTCCTTTCTCCTTGCAGTAAAAATGAAATTAATTTTCAGAGGCCTTGATGTCAGTGTCATGCTCCTCTTGTCTGGCAACTTCTGTACCAAGACTAGCTACCTAAAGGTGAACCTCATATCGGTCCTACCTTTTTTTTCCTGTATATACAAGCTCTCACTATTACAGTCCATACTTAAAGTCTACATTTTTTCTCTGTTATGTAGAGACTCTGACACTAAATCTAATATGTGCCTTCATTATATATTTGCTACAAATAATTATTTTTAGTTTAAAAAAAATAAAACTCAATGCCTCTATTTTAACAGATTGTCTGACTCAGACTCCTGAGTTATTTTTCCCCAGTATTGCATTTGCAGCATACTTTAAAGCCAGTTAGTGTGATTGGTGTAGGAACATGCTCCTGCTTCTGTAATAATTTTCCTAGAGAGGAAAAGTGAGTTGGGTGTTGGTGCTTTCTTCAAAGTGGAAAGGAGTTTCTGGGCTCTGTAAAGATAAGTAAGTGTTGTTTTGTCTCTTTTGCTCTGCGCTTTATATCTTTGTAAGATGAACAGTTACATACATGAAAAAACTTTTCAGTCTGTATTTGAAGCAGGCAGCATTTAAAAAGAAGAAGAAAAAGAAGTTGGGCAGCAAGGGTGGGGAGATTATTGGTTTTCCAGAAATGTGCCCACCTCTTCATCCAAGGTGCTAACCTGCAGCTCTACAAAGATGCTGGTTTTTTTTCAACATACCTTATTTTTTTTTTCTGCAGAATATCAGATCTTTAAATTTCATACCATCCTCCCCTTCAGACAAATCAAACTTCACAGCATCAAGAATGCTTCTGAGCATGTTTTGATGAAGGCAGGTATAGAAAGCAGTAAACCAGCAAAGAATCTGCAAGGTCTGAAGGTCTTGAATTCTGAAGGTGATATATAGCCAGGTGGTGATATATGGCAAACATCAGCTCCTACCAGCCCTAAAAAAAGGACTGCCATGTATAATCTATCTAAACTATTTCCATTGTTTTTTCTGCCTTAGGATACTTACCTACCCTGATCTTGGACCAGCAAGCTGTTAATTCAGTATATCTGAACTTGCTTAAGTAAAGGAAATTAATTATTTGTGATTTTTGACATTTGTATTTCCCTGGGTGTAATGCAAAGATGGACATAATCAGAAAAGAAATCACACACTAAAAATACTTCATAATGAAAGATATGAGCTATGTATGCAGGTGGCATAACCTCTCTATCTCTGATTATAGCACATGAAATTCAGATTATGGTCTCAGAGTACCAGATCTCAAAGAGAACAGGGCTGCTTGCACAACAGCCATTTTTGCTGACACTTGTGTTTTCTCTTTGACTGCAGGACAGCTGAAATACTGGTGGCACCCAGCTTTACAGGTGAGATCACTTTACCAGCCATTCCATTAAATATTATAAGATATTGTTACTTCAGGGCTTTAAGCTGCTTTTTTGGCATATAAATTTATATCAGAAAATAAACATCTGGCTTTGTTTTGCTGCATGGTTCATGCAAAGAATGAATCAGTGTCATGAAGCAATGGGAATGTGTTTAAGTGTAATTATGTTGAATTATTTACTGCTAAGTCTCCCTTGACAGTGGTTAGACTGCTCCGATTTCTATCTTTGCAGGATGCCAGGCTTTAAACCTGTCAAAGGCCAAACTAAATGTTGGCCATTCTGTTCACCAGGCTTGTGTAACTTGGTGCATAAAGGGAGGTGTGTGCTCAGAAACCTTTACTGAGCTTCCAAACGTACTTGGCTTTTAAGTTTTGGGAAAAGCCATAATTTTTATCAGCATCTTGTTAAAGAAAATGTTGTTTTGTTTGTGAATTGGTATAAAAAATTGCTGGAATGGGAGGATCATACAATATTCCTCTAATGAAAAATATTATATGATAATTAGTCTAATTCATCTTTCCTCTAATTAATTTAGTGTTTGTATTTTAGCCCTTTTTTAATAGACTGCTGTCTATGGTAGCTGTGGGTTTGACCTTTGAATAACTTGCTTTGTCATTTCTTTCCATTTTTGATTACTGGCTTTTCCTTTTTATTGCCAAACTGCTATATTTATGTTCTGAGCAGAGACTTACATAAATCTTTACTGAATTCAGGTAGTGCAAATAGACACTTATAGTATTTTTTTTTACCTTCTTTAGATTCTCTTTGTCCACATAGAAGAGCACCTTGAAATATGAGAGTTAACATCTGCCCTACACTACATATTTTTTCGCATACTCGAGGAGTTCTTAAAATCCTGAATTTTAGAGTAGCATGTGGTTCTTCTTATGTTGTCTTAAAACCATATTTCCTCTTTATGGCTAGATCTCACTTATGGTAGGAAAAGACTCTGAGCAGCAGCCCTTAGTGAAAACATCAGTGTTTTGGGAGGATGTTTCGTCTGCTACTTATCAGAGGGGTACATAGGGCAAACTGGGGAAGAAGTCTCCATGGAGATGTGGTGTGTGCATGTTGCTGAATCTGGCAGTACGCACTGTCTGCTTGCTTTGGAGCTGGGGCTGCAAATGCCTCTCAAATGCTTGCAGTAGAACAGCTTTACTCAAGAGAGGATAGAATTAATGTCTTGAGGGTGTAGCCCGAAGGGCAAACAAAGGGACTATAAAAACTGTTGAGATATGTCACAGTTTATGGTCAGGACAGCCTGATAGACCTAAACCAGGACAAGGCCTCTTCGGATGCATCAGCAGGAGCAGACTCCTTTTGATTGCTAATTGTTTACAGAAACTGCAGCATCACTGCTGCAATTTCAACCTGAGGTTGCCAGCTCTTGGATACGTTCCCCATTCCTCCCTAGCCTCAGTGGCTGTGGCCACTCTTCTCTCGTTCTCTGTTGCTTTTCCTTTTCTCTCTCTCTTCCCTCTCTTCTCTCTTTTCTCCATTTTTGTTTTCTACTGAAAGGAAGAATGATCCTTCCCTTATTCATGAAGAAAGATGGCCAAAAATTAAAAGCCCTGGTTTGTGGAAACACTTAAGTTATGTTATTACTCTGCATCTGATCTTATTTAGTTCCTGCCACCAAAAGTAGCCAATAGTCTGAGAGATGGTCTTCACCACAGCCTCCTCAACTCACTGCTATAAGTTGTTTTGTGTGTGTATGAGAATGCACTGCTTGCAAATATGTCATTCATGTGCCCATATTAGCTTTGGAAAGTGTGTAAAATAAGTTTTCCTTACAGACAAAACTTTCACAACTATTTCAGATTTTCATGATCAGCTCTACTTATGAGGATAGATACTTCAAAGGTTGCCACTTATTAGAAAATGCAGCAACTAAGATCATGGTGATGATGAAGGGGAGTCCCCAAGATCATTGTCATGGGAGTGAAAGCGGCAATCTTTAAGGCAAGTAAGTTCTTGCTGTGCTCTTGTGTTCAGTCATTATATCATATCTTCCAGCTCAACTTAAAAGTTAACACCATCCCCACTAGTAAAGGTTTTATGGCAAGGGTTCTGCCTTTCACTTTGTGGGAAAACACTAATTACTATGGAGAGGGAATAAGTCTATAGCTACACAGGTTGTCTTGTTTTCTAAAATGTAAATTCTATCTGACTGACAGTGAATCCATCTAACTCATCCAAAATCTGATAAATTCCTTCCTTTTTGTACTGCTTGGATTTGGGTTTGGCTGCAAAACTGATGTGGATTGAGTGGTAGTGCCCAGGCATGTGTCTTTGAATGCTCCCCCTAATGCAAATTCAAATATAAAGATATACAAGATTGCTCTGTATTTACTGCTGTGTGACCGTGCAGGTGGTATCTCTGATCTGAGCCCCCGACCAGTGCCGTTTGTTGCACTCAGTGAGATGGTAATGGTTGGCAGTAGATAAGATCCAAAGAAGTCTATGGGACAAGTTTATCTACACAGTATTGAGATTGTGGTATTCTTCTCAAAAAGCAAAGGCTGTAAAATTTGTCAATGCTGCAGTAGATTCTGCTGCCTCCTACCTCTGTCCACACTATTGCTACAGCTCTATTGCTGGCTATAAAATTGTTTTGTTGCCTCTGGTTATTAATTTTAACTTTAGCATAGTAAATTTAATGCAGAGACTTTTACTTACTGTAAATTTGTCTCCCATGAAACAAAAGGGCATTAACTTTGCAGACTTGTGCAAAGAGTATCTGTTTCCATTAAAAATAGTAGAGGCTTCAGGTTAGGACATCTTATAGAGTAAGTATATACATGAAGAATCAAGAAATGTTTTAGTAGTGCCTGGAGATTATTTGACTATAAAGGTTTTGGGATGTGTTTGGTTTTTTTTTAAATCCAATTGCTATAAAAAGGTAAATAAAAGAGTTAACCAGCTTTTGCCTCATTTTTATTTAAAATCTTGTATTTAATTTCTTCTTTCTATGCAACCAAGTTTTGCTATTTTGCTCTAATGTTGGGGTTTGGAAGAAAGTGGCTTTAATTTACAGCTTTTATTTATTCAAATGTATTGTTGGTGTCATATGTTTTACACTTTCTATTAGAAGTCTGGAAAATATTTATTACTTCATTGAAAGAGAGCAAAATTAAATTTAGAAATATAATTTCCTACCACTAAGACACATGATAACATGGGAGAGATTAATGGAACCTTGTGACAGAAACTTGATTTAAAGCAGGAGACTAATACTGCTTTATTAGCCCATACCACAAGTGAATTAGCTGAAGAAATTTGTTTGAAGTTGCTGAGTTGTCTGTTAGAAAAAGGTCTCTGGACATTTATTTGATCATTGCTAATACTTGCTATAGGCTTGTCTATCTGACAACATGGGAATAAACTTTATACCAGTCTTGCTTATTTTACAATAGTATGTTTCTAATTATTATGTGCTATGCCAGAGGAAGCTGGAATGCTTTGGAGGTCAGCTACTGGCTCAGAGGGATTATTCCTAGTTAAAATAAGGTAAAGTTAACAAACAGAATTTTACTGATGTTCTGATTTCACTGATATTGAGGGGACAAAAAGAAAAATGCTGAAGTGGTGTTTTTAATTGGAAAGGTTCTGTCCCAATATCTGTTATGAATCATGTTTTTATCAGCAAAAGAAGCCTTTCATTTCCCTTCCTAAATATAGGGGTGTTTATCTGTGGAGCACATTAAAGCAGTTGAGAAGTTAGACTTGACAGGTTGACATATCTACAGATGTACACAACTAACAGAGGAAACTGGGAGCTAATTTGTTGGGGCCACAGCCGAATGCTGCTCCAGGATGGCATTCCAACTCTGCTTCTGATATAAATTTTGTCACCATCAAATAAGGAGGGGGGGGGGGGGGGGGGAAATCCTCTGTGGCTTTCCATTTATTTTCTTGTCATCTAACTGTCACAGTGGACAGACAGACTTGCTATAATGGGTAGTGTCTGCATGTTAAATGTGATTAATTCTCCAAAATGAAA
>JAAGNO010015409.1:38056-48538 GCA_033439905.1 Ceryle rudis
AGCAGAGGCCGAAGAGGGGTGGGAGGCTGCAGAGGGGTGGGAGGCCCAGTGGCAGTAGAGGGGGAGAGGGGGGGGGAGGGTGAGAGGGTGAGGGGGGGCGAAGATGTGGGGGGGGGCCGGGGGCGGAAATCATCTGTGGCTGTCAATTGATTTCTCTGTCATTTGGCAGATGTGCTCTATGTCTAAAGATATAGCCACCAAATTAACTGGTGGTTCTTAGGATCCTGTATGCTTTATTCAGTGTAAAGGAAAAAATTGCACGATTTGCATGCATAAGTATAATGCATGTGTCTGTAGGCACGCACAAGATAGGCATGCGTGCACACAAATGCTTTTCCCTCCAGTGGCTTTCAATTATCTTGGGAAATGTCTGAAGCAACTGTACTTGTAAGTTCAACCAGTCCAAAATGAACTCTGCATGATCTTGTAGCTTTTAGTTTTCATTACTCCTGGAATTGTAGCATCCAGGAGTTTTATTTCTGAATCTTTTTCATTGAAACATTTTCATTACGCTTTCTATGCAGATAAGTCTGAAGGGTTGACCTTCTAACATACATATTGGATGATTGTGAAAAGGATATGTTGTTACACTAAGCTTGTATTTATTGCCTGTGACACTAATATGCAAGATCCCTCTGCAGTGCAGCGTTTGAGAATGTATGCACAAACAGTGGTGTTCTGTGTGCAATGAAAAGAGCTTACAGAGTTACCTTCATCAGGTATCTCAAAGAGCATCCTGTTTCTTTGGTACAGATGAAAATTAACAGTAAAAAGCCTGGTAAGGCATGTAGATTTTGCTGATGTGAAAAATTGCATTTCATAAAACCAAAAGAATGTATCTGCAGCATGCAGACAGAAGTGTGCATTCACGGGCAGAAGATTAGCATTTACCTGCAGACACTTTGAAGCCTATTTGTGAGAGTCAGACAGGACATGGGAGTCTGCTTAGGGAAGAGGGAACACCTCTCTGCTTCCAGGCCTCTGGCTGGAGTGGCTGGGCTTCTTTCCCTGCTTGCAGTGTGGGCATGAAGTTCTGCTCTTTGCAGTAGGATACCAGACCTATATCAAAATCTGCTGCTTTTGGGGTCAGGACAGCAAGCTGCTTAAAAGGAGCTGACTCAGGTAGCAAAAGAAGGCTAAAAAAGGATTGCTGAATGTATGCAAATGATCAGAGACCTGAACAAAACAGGTCACCTGCCAAAACACTGTCCTGGTTGTTCTCACTTTAGAATTTCTCTAAACACGCTGATACACTTCAACATAGGCTTGAACTACCTTCATAAGTTCAGTTGAAGAAGGCCTCAGTCTCTGAAGATTGCAAAGAGCAGGGGACAGCTACGTCCATCCTGACAAGGTTGCCACATCTTGCTCTTGATGAGCTCATACCCAGCCAGGCTTACCCCCATGTAAAGGGCAAACAGAAAAAGCCCCACCCCTTTGGGAAAGCCTCTGCCAGTGGAGGTGTTACCTTGTGAACTGCTGAGATTTCCTTTGTGCTCGGTTCCCAGGGGCTCTCCTTTCCCTGTGTGCCATCATGGAGACTGGTTTCCACCTGGTCCAAAGTGTTTGTAAAGTTCATTGTTGCAATAAATGTCATTCTGCAGGAATACAAACAGGCTGTTGCCCTACTGCATTACTGCTGTATTCACATCAGTATGCCTAAAACTTTGCCTGAATTTATTAATGCAAGTAAAAGGAAAATGAATCATTTCTGGCAGAAAGCACCTTAGCAGCAACACTGGCTGTGGTGTTGGTGGGGACACCTCTGACGTGCTGTGATGCTTGCTGAGCATTTTGTTTACTGTGCAGGCAGAACCAAGAAACTACATGCCTTATGCTGATTTCAGTCTGAACGTTCAAGTCTATGGTTACATTCTCACCTGACCTTTTGTATAAGAGGCCACAAGGTATGGTTTTGTGGTGGTGTGTTTTTTTTTGGTTTTTTTTTTTTTTTTTTTTCCCCAGGAGCTAATTATTTCTGATCTATTAAAGTGCATTTTCCAGAAAGACTGCCAGCAAAAAGAACTGAAGAGCTGGAGATTCCACTTTTTTCTTTACAAATGTGCTTTGGTAGTCAACTGCCACATTATTTTAAAAATTTATAACTTGGGTATAATTTAAATTTACTTAGCTTCAACTGCTAATGGAGCTTGGCTTTTTCCAATACATTCAATTACATATTCCTTCAGTAAGGTGTGCTTTTTATGCCTGTGGCACTTGAACACTGTGGACAAAATCTTTCTTGCCTCTAGTTAATTCTTGAGACTTTTAAATGTTTGAACTCTGTTCTCAGTACTGGGGAATACCCGTCACTATTGGTGAGGAGCATCAGTACCCAAAAATACCCAATTGTACATCCCTTCTCTCTTCCTATCAGTCCTAGAATAGTCCCTTCAGACCCTATTTAGTCCTTTCCACTTTATCTGCTTTTTAATTTTTTTTTCAGATTATGGACATGGGAGTTCTAGCTTGTGTTTGACTAATGAGCTTATGAAATCCATATATAGGCAAAAAGAGTTAACTTACTATTCCATTTTTTTGATACCCAAGAACTGTGATAGCATGGATATGTATATAAACAGAACTTATGTTGAAAAGTGTTAAAGGAGAGTTTGCTTATTTTCTATAAGGGCAGACTTTCAATTAATCAAATATTTGTGCAGGTATATATGCAGCATGGGAGGAAACAAATAGAAGAATTTGAAGTCCACATGCAGCTGCAGACATATGATATTATTTGGATTACAGAAATATGCCGGACTAGTTTGCATGACTGAAGGGGACTTGGATCTAGTGGAGGGCAACAAGAAGGGCTTCTATGAAAACACTGCCAACAAAATGAAGATGAAGGAAACTGTGAGGACATGGCTCAGCAGGACATGGGATCTAGGGACATGGAAAAGGCTGAGGTTCTCAATACCTTTTTTGCTTCAGTTTTTGCTAGTAAAGTTTTCCTGAGGCGTCTCAGGTCTCTGAGTCTACTGGTAGGGACTGGGAAAGTGATACTTGACTTAAAGGAAAGGCTGACTCAGTTAGGGACCACTTAAGCATATAGGGCAAACACAAAACTGGAATCACACGGGCTGCATCCAAAGGTGCTGAGAGTTGGCTGATGCAATTGGAAGACCCCTCTCTGTCATCTTGGAAAGGTCATGGCTGTCAGGGAAGAGTTAAAGTACACAGGTGGCTGTGTACACAGGTGGCTGTAGAAGGAGCCAATCTCTTTTTCAGTGGTGCCTTGTGATAGGATGAGGGGCAATGGACACAAACCGGAATACAGAAAGTTCCACTACCCAGGGAGGCTGGGGAGTCTTCTTCTTGGGAGACTTCCAAAACCCACCTGGGCGTGTTCCTGTGTGGCCTGCCCTGGGTCATCCTGCTTTTGCAGGGGGTCTTGCACTCTGACCTCCCGAGGTTGCTTCCAACCCCTACCATTCTACAATTCTATGTCATGGCTATTTTAATGAAGGGCGAGGAGGAGGATTCCAGTGACCTATGGTCCTGTCAGCCTGACCTCAGTCCCCAAGAAGAGCATGGAACCTGTCTTTCTGGAAGCCATGTCCAAGCACACAAAGAATGGGAAGGTGACTGGGAACAGCCAGCGTGGATGTATAATGGCCAGATTGTTCCTGACCAGTCCAATTTCCTTCTGTGGTGTTAATGAAGGAAGTTTACACTTCAGTGCTGTTCTCTGAGGGTACATAGGGAAGGACTGAAAGGCAACAGAGACTAGTTGCAATTCAAGTAGATTTTAGCATTTTTTTTCCATTGCGAGAGTGGTCAGGCACAGTAACAGGATGCCCAGAGAGGATTTTGTGTCCATTCTTGGAGGCATTCAGAGCTAGACTGGACAGGGCCATGAGCAACCCGATCTAGCGGACCTACTTTGAAAAAGAGGTCAAATGACTTGACCTTTTGAGGTCCCTTCCATACCAGGGATTTGAGAAAGACAGACTTAAGCACCTGGTTTGCCTGACTGACAGTAACATCTTAAGTGTGGATCTCTCACTTTTTAAGTGTCTGTCCTAATTGATGTGTGGAAATGGTGACATTGTCTTAATGAGAAACACTGGAAAAACCTCTCTTTGTTTTCATACTAGCAAGTTTCATAGGAGGTGGAAATGACAGTTCTTGGGCATTATCTTTTCCTATGCTGTGTTTCATCTAAAAACAATTTAATTCTGAACAGATAAAACAGAAAAAAAATCAGATAAAATCATTACATAATTTATTCTTTGCTAACGTATTTTTGTACAATACTTTTTGGGAAGATTTTCTTTTACTGCCTTTCATTTCAGACATTTTTGACACTAAACAGAAAAGAGATTTTCACACACAGGGAACAACAAACAAACAGGACCTGCTTTGTGATTAAGGAGTCTGTGATTTTGCTATTCATGTCATAAACTGCATGAAAATTCCTCTGATAGAGAGAAACAATCTGCAAGGTTAAGTGTCATAAGACAACATCATTTTGTTTAAGCCATTCTGTTTTCATATGCCCCAGGGAATATATTTTCAATAAGAGATCTAAGTCTGGTGGTTCCTACAGTCATGCTGATGTGTCCCTGTGGTCATCTGACAGAACAAATTCTGCTTTACCCCTCAGACAGGTGAAAATTTATTTCAGTTGGAGGAAAAAGGTGTGGTAACTGTTGTTATCCTCTTCTCCTCACATTCTTCCTACCGCAAGACAAGCTATTCTGGCAAAAACTGTCTTTTCTATTGGAAAGGATTAAGAGAATATCCTTGAGCAGGAGCGAGTGGGTGAGCACATTGCTGCATCTGTCGCAGTGTCAGGAAGGCAGCTGCTGTGCCTCCAACCATCACTTTGTTGCTCCTCCTGCTGAAATACCCTTTGTTCCTTAAAATCTAGAGAGGTGTGACAAGCTTCAGGTTGACAAAATTTTGCTTGCTGAATATTTTGAAGATGATCCTAGGTGTGTTTCTGCTGCCCCTCTCCCACTGTCCATCTCTGATTTGGAAAGGACATGTAACATCTCCAGAAGAGAAGGGAAGAAAACCTTCTCCTGACCTTCCCAGGCAACAGAATAGGCTTGCTTGACCAGGAACCAGAGACACTGGCCCTGCACACTCAACCAGTTGTCAGATCCTTTGTGCTGATCACAGCCACAAACAAACAAAAAAAAGGGCAAGTGGGTGGAAGAGCTTCAAAACTAGGTAAAGGTGTTTTATATTTGCAAATATTAACTTGAATATTTGAGATGGGGATGAGGTTTCTGCCATCTGCTCTCACTTTTATTTAATCTGAAAAAAAAATGGCAGTTGCCAAGGTTGGTTTGGATTTGTAATGCATCCATGAGGTTAGCAGACAGTCCTCTTGAACAGGGGCTGCCTACACAAAGCCAAGTGCTTGAGGGATTTAGAGCCTTCTGAAATAAGATGCCTCAGTATAGAGTTGTTCACTAAAATGGGGACACTCAAAACTGGGAGTGAAGCTCTTCATTTTGGGAACAAAACAATTTCCTCTAAGGGTTGTGAAGCTGATCTGAACCTCCAGACAAAAAATTCAGGGATCAAAAATTGCTTCTTCCAGTTGTAAAAAAGGGCCTGTAGTTTAGCAGAAGTAACAGGTTTATATGGGTCATGTTCAAACGATTCTTTTTGTCATTTTGTACGTAGATCTTTGAGCCATCTATAAAGGTAAGAAAGTTATTGCTAGAGAGATTGGAAACTGGTAGTTGATAAATAGTGCTACATCACTCTGCAAAGAAAAGTTGATGAATGTTACCATTGTATGTGAAATGTTTCTTTTCTTTTTTTTTTTTTCTTTTTAATAGCAATGTTTTAAACTACATTGTCCCACACAAGGGACTGCTAAGTAAACCAGAACTGACATATGATAGATGTAAAGCTGTGGCTACAGCTCCAGAAATCGATGAATTTCATGTTTCACATGTAAAAGGGCAGTTGTGCTGTTTCTGCTTGCAGAGTGATAAATGTGATTCAATCTATGAGCAGTAAAACATGAGTGTAACTTGCTAATGCAAGTACATGCCTCCAAGAGGAAAGAAATGTGTGTGAGCAGCTCTGCTTTGAAACCACCTGTAAAAATAATTAGCTCTAAAATTTTCAAGGAGAAAGTAAAGGAAAACCATATGCGAGTGTAAGTCAATAACCCAGGGACTGTTTCTGTAATAAATGTAGTTCAGTACCTGTAAGTATTGTTACTCCATCTCGTACACAGGAGCACACAGCAAAACGTCACTTTGAGAGATGCTAAAATGGGAAAGATAAAACTGTCATAAATGAAGGATGTTATTTATGGCACTATGAATAGAAAACTGGACCTCTAGAAGTGACCCCCTGCAACTCAGCAAGTTAGAAAGCATGTTTCAAATGCTGCTCTGTAGCAAGTGATTGAAGAAATTATAGAATAAAGGGGGAAATACAGGTTAAAATATACCTTAGGGACTGGAAATGAAGGTGACACAGTTTAGTTCTTGATGGGCACCCTGATTTTGACAATCGCCACAATGGACTGCTAATCATGATTGGCTTCTGATAAGGAACACAGAGCAGCTTCCTGCCAAAAGCTACTTCATTTTGGTTTTAATACCATTCTGAATTCATAGATAATAAAGATTATTTTTTCCAGATTCAAGGAAACTTAGATAGTGTCGCAGTTCACTGAGCTTGTGGCAAGATGTTGTAGTGTTTCTGTAAGATTCAGAGATTTTTTTTTTTTGATGTTAAGATGCTGTTAAACAAGCCAATCCTATCTCTCAGCTCTGCCATGGCAAGACCTAATCGGAAGGTTGTTGTCAATAAACCAGTAGACCATGTTATTATTGAACGAGCATGCAAGAACCTGATAAATTCCATATATGGTTTTAACTTATGAAGGGTTTAATAACACCTCCCATTTAATAACACCTCCCAGCAATGTCTTAAAGTGTGTGGAAGTGATCTAGGAAAAGTCTAACCCTTCTGTCCCATGAGAAAGAGTTGGGATGATTGTTTCAGCGATTGCTTTTCTTGCAAGTTAGGATGATGACATAAGATATATCTGTTTTGAATAGAAGGAAGTCAAAAGTGTTTAATTTAGAAAGGCATCTCTCCTGGCTTTTGTATTTTAACTGAAATGCCTTTCTCCTATTCACAGAGCTTTTTCCTAGACCCTTGTTTTAGGCAGGGCAAATGCACAGACAAATGCCTGCTTGGCATCACATGGGATTCCTCTTTACAATTTTTAGAGTTTAACTCCAAATCTGATATTGTTTTGACACATTGAAAGGCAGATATAAGTCAAAACAAAGCGTGCGACTGAATGGAAAAACTGCAGTAGACTTGTGGGTATTTTTTCACTCTTCATTTTGGTTTAACACACTTGACCTTAACATCTATATTGGAAATCTTCCACTGTCCTTTGGCACTAAACCTAATGCACTACTGATCTGACCAGAATGCAGTGCTGCTGGGTGGTCAACAGAAGAAAGAGCTGCTGTTTGCTAATGGTGTAAAGCAAAAACATTATCTGTATAGCTCCAAATGTGTAGGAACTGTCAGGTAATAATTAAATACAGTGCACCTAGCTGACAGTGTATTTTTGATCTTTTTGAAAGGGAGACAGGATTGGATGCAAATGAACAAGGAAAGGCTCTGGTTACTGCTGTGGAATAGAAAAATCAGAAATTAAAGATCATTTGTGATAAGCAAGATTGAAATTCCTTGGGAGAGTGCATGTGTATTTAACATCTTAACATGACTGCATTTGGGTTTTTTTGAGGTTTCTTTGTTTGTTTTTCAGAATAAATTGAAGAAATATGAAGATTTCTAGATTGTGGTGCAAATAAAGTAACAACCCCCAAAACTCCCACTAAACATACTGGTTAGAAGTAGGCAGCATCAAATGATGATGTCTCTTAATAGTGGCTGAGAGTTTCCAAATGGATAATCTTATCAAGAAATGAACTATGAATAACTCCCCAGCTTCTAACAAATTAAGAAGTGTATTACTTAGAAGTTGATGTCTTTTATCTCTCTAGGTTTGTGTTTGGTTTTGTTTTGTTTTTTAATTGATAACAGCAAGTAACATTTCAGTATTTGATAACCAGACATAGTCACAGTAAACATCTTCTCCACACTTGCTATCTTCACAGATGTTTATATGTTTTTCTGTCAGTTGTGTAAAATCGAGCTGAAGCTCTCCTCTCAACATGCACATGCTGAATGGAACATGGCAGAGGACCTGTCTCTGGGGTGACAATGACACCCTCTACTTTGCCGACAGCCTGGTTTATACTGGTTTTACCTCTCAGCCAGTTTCACAACAGTCACAGGTATGGCTGATGACTCTCTAACTCTGGTGTTCTTTAAAGACAGCTAAGCTATCTCAAAAAAATAAACCGCAATCCAGGTAAGTGTTGTGCTGATGGTAGTTAGAAATCAAATACTTCATGATGTTAAGTTTAATTCTCTTGTTTTTAAGAGCTCAAAACTGATCACCTTAAAAAAAGAATCTAAATTAAAATATTTTTTAACTGTAAATAAAAGCACTTTTCTCTCAATTGCTTTTTAAAATCAAACTGATTCTAATGATCACAGTGAAACAAGAAGTAGCTGATTTCTGGTGGAGACTTGATTTTAGTCTGGGAAGTGACATCTCAGACCTTAATAGAGAAAAAACCACCCCAAACTCAGTCAACTCAGTGAAAGTTGTCAGTAACAGCTCCTCAAAACTAGGAGAACTTTAAACTTTATTTCTGTACTGTCTCTCGTCAGAACACCTGGACAATTGTTATCCACTGCGCCAGGCACCTTCCCTCCCTCCCCAAGGCAAGTTAAGGTGAACACACCAGATGAAAAAAAGCCCCTGTGTAGTTATTCCTCCTTATTCTTCTGCTGGTACCAGACCTCTTGCTTGCAGTCTTCTTCCTCTAGCACAGCAGTAACTAAACTTCAAAACCCTAAACTGGCAGCTCTTTTTAGTCTCTGTCTTTTTACAGATGCACTGTCTTGTTTTTGAAAAATGCTGGTATGCTATAGAGAGCTTGAAGCAAAATGTGGAGGAGAGCTTCACGTGACATTGCCTTCTGAACACCACTGGATACACTGTTTGAAAACAGATATTCAGGTGAAGCATCCAGGTATCTGTTTATCCCTCAATCATATTTTATATGATCAGACCAGAGAAAATATTCAGTGAATCTGAAAACTCAGTGTACAGAATTTCAGAAGAAATCTGAAAGTCTTGTTGAAAGGTCCTGAGTCTAATAACCTTTTGCACCTTACCCAGTAAAATATTATTGATGGGACTTGTTTAAAATCTCCCTTCTTCTTCTCTGCAGCCCCCAAACCCTGTGGAGTTGTCATTCTGCCAAGCAGGGGACTGCTGACAGTTTCTGACAGAAAGAGCATGATTGTCCTTAGTGGCTGAGCTGCAAGCAGATTTTTTTTTTTTTTTTGGTCAAAATCCACTTGAGAAGGTTTTGCCCTGGAGTTTTGTGTCAAATAAGTGAAATGAAATTTTGCCAGGATGTTTCAGGGGCACAGATTTCCCTCCTCTCATCCAGAACAGACCCATGAATACCACTGTGAAGGTGGCTGATAGTGGTACCAAATACGCCCATGTGGCTGGTCTGTGACTCCTGAGCCATGTGCAGCATGTCACTACAGGATCCCATCACTAGATAGTGTTTGGCTCAACATTGCTAGGGCACCCTTGGATCCAAACAGATATTTTGCCAAGTCCCATCCTGCAGTGGAGCCCCAGGGCTGAGCAGCTGTTATACTCTAACCTTTCTTGTCGCCTCCCCACTCCTTTCCCCTTGGCTTTTTGATGTACCTGGTTTTATGTCTCTGGTCATAGGAGCTTTCTGTGCTTCTCACAAAGTCAGTAAGGCTACTTGTCTAATTGGATAAGGAGGAAAAAAAAATAATGTTCATATGTGCTACTATCATGATGCAGTTGGTGTCTACATAAAGAGTTATGCTGATAATTTATCAAAAGACACATCTGTAACAGGCATAACTCTGTTTTTTATAACAGACTCTGCCCTGGAACTGTAGAAGAGCTTTAAGAAGCTGTTGTACAAGATGAAAGAGCTGAAAAATCTTCAGATGATGCCTAAGGAATCAGCTACAGGGGCAGGGGGGAGTGGGGGTGGGGGGATGGAGGCTCCTCAGTTCATGTTTGAGGCTAAATGTTCAGCATATCAGTCTTGCAGCATCACTGAAGTGATGTAGACCAGTTTCTCTCACCTCTTTCAAGACAGCATTTTGCTTTCTGTGTCTGAAATCATTCCTGGCTCACCTTCTGAAGACCTTTCTAGTTCAATCTACAAACCCTTTTGCAACTCACTGTTCCTCAGTGAAAAGCTATTTGGAAAGGCAATGAATCGTGAAGTGGTCTGATAAATACTTCTAGAGGAAAGATGCTCCAGTGCTTGGAAGGCTAGCTTGGGACGATGGGGTTGACTTGTTTTTGCTTTTTTTTTTTTTTTTTTTTTTTGTTTTGTT
>JAAGNO010015409.1:48638-71517 GCA_033439905.1 Ceryle rudis
CCAATACACTGGACAATTTTAAGGCTCAGCTTGACAGGGTGCTGGGGCACCTCATTTTATATATATGTATATATATACATATATAGTTTACCTTGAAAGGTTGGGGCTAGATGATCCTTGAGGTCCCTTACAGCATGGTATTCTATGATATGATTCTATGAATCACAGAGTGATTCTTCCACCAGCCCTCCTGATGCCAGCTCAAAGCTAGGAGAGAAGCAATAAGAAGTTACTATTCTCTATCTTGGAAAAAATGTTCTTCAGCAATTCAATTTAGACTTTTTTTTTCCAACTAGAGTGGGCTCCAATCCCACCCAAGCTCTGCAGACAGTGGCCTACATGCCTTCCTTAAATTATATACTTCCTCTGCATGGGGCCATGCTGTGCCTCTCCTCAGCAAGCAGTAAGTCCATGCACACAACAGGATGGGCACTTCAGTACCATATTAACCAAAGAAGAGGCCTCTGCATTATACCTGTGCCACTGACTTTGAGGAGGGACTTGTGAAGCACTGTCAGCAGAAGATGTGAGTGTGCTGGCACAACCAGTCACACATGCTGTGGACCACCGGTATGGGGAGCTCTTCAGTGAAGGCTGCACAGACTGCATGTGGGTAAGACTCAGTATGCACAGCCTGGATGTCAAGGCTTCATCTTTGCTCCATCCAAACATACAAGTGCTGTCACAGTGTCTGAAGGTTGGGACAGGATAAACAGGAAGATTAAACCTCTGGGAGGCTGTGTCAGTGGCCTCACAGGACACCTCACCCATGGTCAAATTTAGGTCTTCCCTGAGGAAAAGTAAAGGATGTCCTGAGGAAAAGATTTTAGGATATCAGTGCAAAGAGGAGAACAATTACAAAAAAAAACTGCGATAGAGGATGGAAAAGCAAACTCTGAAAAGGTGTAGAATATATGCTAAGAACTTGTGAAAGGGGATATATTACCAAAAGTGTTTGGAAATAAAATAATTTTGATATGTCTGCATGTGACAGATGACTATCATTTGATAGATCTCAGAGAGAAAGGGCAAATATAATTAAACATTTTACAATTCATTCTTTTACCTATCATTCATTTCCATATGTCTAAATCTGATCATTCAGATTGATTTTGCATTTTCCAGTCTCCTGCAGGTTTCATTTGCACTTGGGCAGTTGTCATTCCATTCCCCATTCCATACTGATTAATGTGCTACCACACACTCAAAAAAACTACCAGTGTAAAATAAAATAAAATAAAATAAAATAAAATAAAATTAAATTAAATTAAATTAAATTAAATTAAATTAAAAACCAAAACACAACACAACAAAACAAAAATAACCAAAACCAAACAAAACACACATCAACCTGCATGCAGTGAAAGCTTTTAAAATACAAGCAATGTGATTGTCTTTCTGTTCGAATACTGATAAGAACAGTAGGATTTTGACTAAGCCGTATCGTTGTAGGCAATTAGTAAAGAGAGTTTTTGAAACATAGCAACAATATTCACATGGCAACAAAATGCTTCTTCAGTTTATGGAATAGCTACAGGTGATATTTTATAGATGTCCATTTAGTAGCATGAGGAGAAGTTGCTTTTATGTGTGCTATTTTGCAAAAAATCAAGCAGCAGCATTGAAAGATAAAGTTCTGCAAAAGAGTAGAATCTGCAGGATGAGCAAGGGAGAATGGGTGCAAGTTGTCAAAAGTGCAAATTTCCCAGAGAAGGAAATGAATAAAGAGATATGAGACAAAGCAAAAATAATGAAACATATAAATACAGCTTAAATGGAAAAACAACAGAGAAAGCGTAAGGAGAAAAAAAAATTCAAAACCATAAAGGAGGAATACTAGAGGATCAGAAAGAAAACTAGTGATAGATGGTAGATGGTTAATATGCTACAGGTTTAAATTATTTTTTCAAGACAGTACACATGAAAGAAGATAACAACCTAGGGACTGAGGAATGTTTTTCTAGGCTTGAGGGAGGGAATCACTGAAAGGCTTTACCCTCATCATAAAACAGATAAGAAGGCAATTAGAACTACTGAAAGCCAACAAAGCACTAGTCTCAGATGACTTAAATCCCCAGCAGAAGAAAGGGGAACTGGAGACATTATAGAAAAGATTTATAACAGCTTATTAAGAAAAGGGTAATACTAAAGGGCTAGAGAAAGAATTGATGCAGTTACCACATTTAATAGAGGAAAGAAGGAGACAGGGAACAAATATGTTCAGCTGTAACCACAGACATAGGAAATACTCACTAAGAAAGATTAAAAAATTATATGAGGCTGAGATGAGATATAGAAATAATAGAAGAAAAGGAGGACAGGTAACACACATTTGCAAAACCCATTATTTTTGGTTTCTTTAGATATCTGCCTTCAGTATTGATCACTTAACACTAGGAAAGTGCATATTTAGTATTGGCCATTTATCTGAGGCAAGAATGTAATGTGCAGCCAGAGACAGTGTCCGCTGGGTCTGCATTCATGGTCGTTAATTGAGGAGAGCAGTTCTTCTGATAAAGGATGCAACACAGGCATCTGCATCAGTCAATGGAGCATAAATGTGTTCATTCCAGTGGCAGACTCCAACCTCACAGAAGCAGAAGTTAACTGAATAACCTGGCAGATACATCTGACCACTTAAGAGCAATTTCAAATGTGCCACAAGGCATGAAGACATGTAAATAATAATCCTTCAGAGATGACAGACCAGAAGCAGAACAACACTGAAAGACATGTGAGTCACAACTCAACACTGAAGGGACATTTTCAGAAGTTCCCTTAATAACTAAGCACTTTAATAAGTGCAAATACCACAATCTGAAACTATTTGCATGATTAAGACAAGATATAAGGGGGAAACATTACAGAGATTAATTCCATTTAAGGACAAAACACAAAAAACAGTAAGTGGATGCTTGTAATCCATTCCCTTTCTCCTCAAAACACTGACAAATTCATCCTTCTAAACTATGCCGTTAATTTAGTCTGGACATTAATTTGTACTTTTAATTTGTACTTTCAATCCATACTTTCACCTTATAAAGAATAAGAAGCTTCAGAAAAAGCAAAATCTCTAGGATCAAGAGGTCAAAAATGCCTACTTACCCTTTTGTTTTAGTGCACTTAGATTCTTGAAGACAATATTAGAACTGCCAATTTAAAAACACTCCAAAAGTTAATTTTCTTGCAATAATGTGATTTGACAGACAGAGCTGAAAGTCAGGTAGTCAGGTAGCCCACTAAGTACTTTAAAGACCTTCGCACATATCACTTCACACTACAAGTTGAGAAAAGTACTATATAATCAATACACTGAGGATATTTTTCAAGACCGGAAGTATGAACATTTACAACAACATTAAGCTTAGAAAAGCATGACCACAGTTATGGGGAGAGGCAGAGCCACAATACAGCTGTTATACTTAAATAAATGTACAATCTTCAAAGGCTTTCACCCTTCTTATCAGCAAGCCTGTGCACATTCTTGTCCAGAGTTTGTCACACATATTTATCCTTTCTAAGTCAGGAAAGAGTTTCTGTGGAAAGTAGTATTAAAAGACTGACACACTTCATTGTTGTGAAACAATTTAAATAATACTTCAGTGAGATGTTTAGTTCATTAAGTGGCACTGCTAACAGCCCTAATCACCATGTCTTCCTCTTCTTTCTCATCAATGGAAAACTAAAGTAAGCTTGCAACATATATGTTATCCCCAGAGTAATAACAGGGATGGCAAAGGGCTGGATTCACCAAGGAAAAGAAAATTCAAAACTAAAGAAAGGTTTACCATGCAGCTCAAAATGCTCATATGAGCAGCAATAAATAAGAATGTGGTACCACACTGGAGTCAGACATCATGTTTTATTTGTCTTCTAAAAAATGCCCAAAGTATTTGTGCACTAGATCCACATATCAAGATCGCAGAAAGAGATTTCACAATAGGTCGCGCATTAGTTAACACACAAAATCAGCAGAACAACGTTTACCAGCACTTACCAAAAGAATTCTTGAAATACATTATAGCAAAAGCAGCACTGGAAAAATGATTATGTGTAGTGACTTAGTAAAGTTGGGACATATGAGTAAGAGAAATGCTGGAAGTTCAAAACAACTAATTTTTAAATGTAAAGGTTGTGAGAATAGAAACAAAAATAGTCCTGTTAGAAACTCTAATATCTTGTAAGGACAGCTCTTCGTAGCTCCATTCTACATAGTCATCATCTGACATTTAATATGTGTATTCACAACTACACAGTTAACATTACTAGAAGGCCTTCCACTCTTCATTCATACCATTTCTCACTGCCTTTCAGAGTATTGATTGGACAAAAAAAATTAACACAGTTGGCATTAGACAACAGTCATGAGCATTCTTGCTGGTTATATACATTAAAATCTAAACAACAAAGAGCTATGATGTTGTTTGACTCAGCTGCTAATTCGACATCTGACATGCCATCTCTGCACAATGTTTCTTTGCTTTGTTGATTTTACCTGATATTTTGACTTTTCATTTTACCAGGTCAAACCATATTATCTTGGAAAGCCTCAGGGCCCTCTGAGCAATCAATAGCACAAAGGTTGAAAAACCAACTACAGGTGCAAACTCTGGTATCTCAGATCCCGTTTGGTGCACTGTAATCACCCAATGCTTAAGGCTTTGAAAACTCCAAAGTTAACCCCGTACTTTATAAATCATTCTGCTTTTATGGAACTATCCCCTTCAGCTATCAAATGAATTGTTTTGTATAAACATGCATCAAATTTTACTGCTTCTTTCCAAGCTTCCAAAATGCATAGCTTAGCCCAGAGAGAGAGACTAAAAGAGACTTGGAAGATCATAACAAACAAACAAACAAACAAACAAGAATACCCATCTACTCTATTCTGGATAATCAAAAGCTTTACATAACAATGCTTATCCTCAGGATTTATCCCTATTAAAACAGTTTTTGGTATTATTTAATTAATTTTCTCAAGAACATTCAGTTTTCAAATGCAGTAAACCAGATTCTTTTTCTCATTCATAATCTCATAAAATTAGAATAAGCAAGGGACAATGCTATAAGGCTGACCTTCAGGCAAACAAACACAAGTATTTTATGGCTACAATCATTGAAGAGGAAGTCAATATATTAGGCTCATAAGGAAGCTCCAGACTTGCATCCTTTTAGATGCCCATCAAAACCTAGTTCCTGAATCCCCCCCACCTATGCCTGTACATAACTAGTTAGCAAAGTTACTGAGAAGCTGCACTTAGGTTTAGGTATGTACATAAATGCATACCACTTTAGATGCATTAAACAGAGAGGGGCTAAGTTATTCCTTATTCACAGAATAAATATGTTGAATCTTTCTCACTTCTGTGTGTATGTATTTAGACCATATATCTGTCCAAATAAGACACAAGGGAAACATCATAATTATCTCCTACCCTACCCTGTGATTAAGACTATCAACCAGGATGTGGGAGACCAGAGTTCAGTGCCTTGGGGATTAGAATCCATACCTCACCTATGCTTTTTTGGTGTGGGTTTTGTTGGGGTTTTTTTTCTGCAAACATCACACTATGGGATATCTTAAGCAAGGGGTGAAGGCATATGCTACAAAGGGGAGATATCCCATTACACTGACACAACATCCTCTTGTGCATCTAACCATTACATACTCCTGGAAATTATCCCCATAGCATTTGTTTACATGGCATTTTGAAGGCAGGCACATGAAAATTCCACCTAAGCTGAGCCAGCAGGATACATGCCAGCTCTGAATGAAAAGCCATACTGTTGCACTTAGCACATCATTGAGTCTCAAATGATAAACTCTGCTCAGCAGTAAGCAACTTTAAAACCTGGAATTTTAAAACTTTGTACTGTTTAACTGTATTAAAACCAAAATGACTGTTTGCAATATTTTAAGGAGCAGGATCAGGAATTTTCCTCTGTAGCACTTTCCTAGGACTTGAGTTAATGGTAGTCATAAACATATTTTCATTTTGTGCCCCTATCTATAGGTAGAAAAGACAAACACCTTGCCAGGTTTTTTTACAGCTTTTTGCAAGACAGTAATGTAATCTGAGATCTGGGAGTAATGGTTCTGCAGGCAAGCAGGCCACAGTTAATGTGCCAGTCAAAATGATCTAGCTGCTTCTGAGAAAAAGCTTAGAAAAAATGTAAAGCTTTCGAAAAAATCATGATCTTAATGAAAATATTTATCATCTTTGACTTCCCCGTTCCCTTGCTAACAACAAGTGCTGGGAAAACACTAAAAATCACTTGCTAAAATGTCTGAGATCCACACAGAGGAGAGAAACCTACTATTGCTGCCAATTACTTGCTTACTTCAAAGGATTTGCTTTGACAGACCAAAGATTTCAGTCTGTTTAGAACTAAAAAAGCACCTTAAAGAAAGTATTATGATTTTTAAAATCAAGGACTCAAAATTAACAAATTTATTAATCTACGACCTGCTTTTGCAGCATTAATTCAAGTACATATGCTCAGGTCAGATCTAACAGGGAAGTCAGCTAAAAAGATACTAACCTTTTAAAAAGACAATCCTCAAAGCCAGGGTTAGCAATATTCATTGCAAGATGATATCCATCCAGAAAGTTACTTAAAACCATCCTGTCTACTTTCAGTTAAGAAGTAACAATGATTTGTACATGCTTTCGGAATTTTCAGTTTGCCTATGTGAAAAATAGGTTTCAGTGCATAAAGCAATTATACAAGCACTTAGAGACAAATCCCAAACCACCAGTCCCATATTCCCCTCACAACAGGTTAACAGTTTGTATATATTTCAGCAACAGCTCAGTCATTAAAATTTCTGCTTACTGTTGGGATTCTGAGACCTACCCAAGAGTCCTTCTAGCTTAAAGCAGGTAGGAGTTGTCAGCAATCTACCAGTAGAAGTGTGAAGCCTAACATTAAATTCTGAATGAGCTTGAGGGGACTCAATCTGAACAAAACCTCAGGTGAAGTTCAGTATTACACATATCATTTGATATCCAAGAGAGATTTTTCAAGGGAATTGAATCTTCATCTTGATGTAAAATATGCAAGTCCTCACCAGATGAAAGAAGAAAAAACCCTTCAGGAGTTCATCTAAGTTAACCTTGTAACTATGGAGTTAATACTGAGTTAATACTGAGGTTGGGTAAATAGCTATTTACTTACTTGTCTAACATTTTATTCTTTAAATGTTGATTCCAGTCTAGGAGACCAAACACCACTGCATTCCTTTCCTGTGAACGTGGCAATTCCTAAAACTGAGGGAAGTACATCATTTCAGCAGGGAGAGCCTGAACCTCAGGACACTCCCTATGAGTCTGCAATACTCCCTCACTCCCCTCATCTGTCTATGATGTTATGGTGCATACTTTAATGATCACAAAACATTTTTTCTTGAATGACCTCTGCCCCATTCTGTATGTTCCAGACTTGAAGGGTCAATCAAGGATGCACATGCAGTACAAAAGGGTGTCTTCTGCAAGTACTCAGTTTGGCCAAAAAGATGGAAAAAAATTTTGAATAAAGCAAGAACTGCAGAAAGAGTCTATTTTCATAGTCAAGGTAATAAGTGATAATCTGTAAAGAATTTTTCTTTGAACCTGTCCCTGCATAACAATTTTCTGTTAATTTTAGTTAGTGCTATACAATGTCAACTACATAGGGAAAAAAAATAGAAGAATGTAATTCCAAGGCTTCTGAAGATGGACATCCAAAGTGGGTTAGAGCACTGAATTGCAAGACCTAATTCTAATCTATTAAGTTGTGAAACGTGTAGGCTTTTAACCTGCTAGAGGCATTTGAAAATATTGGTCATGCCTGACTAATATTTGAGAATGCTTAGATACCATTGTGTCACCTACCACATAAGAAACCATCAGGAAGTTAACAAATCTGTCTACTTAGCATAATTTTAAGAAAGTACAGTAAATTTGGTCAAATTTGGACATTGAGTTGTTTGTTATTTCATCATCAGCTATTCTATACAGAACTAGCATAGCAAATAAAAGTAGCATAATATAATTGGTCCTTTATGCAAAACTACTACATATTGCATTAAGAACCTCTTTAAAAATGTTGACTTTTGTTAACAACAATACAGAATTCAGAACAGTTTTACTCTTGCCAAGGTCACCCTGGTTAGGCATGATAAAATTTCAAAATTAGAAAATCAACATCAGAGCTGTGGAGGAAGGTCTTATTTTTATACCATCATTACAAAACAATTAGAGAAAGATCCCACCTTCTCTTATTCTATGCAAAGCTTCTGAAAATCTAAAGTATCTAAGATGATCTTCTTAAACACAGAAAACTACATTTACATCTTTACATTCTGTTCTATAACTTCGTTATTGAAGTTGCTCACACTAAGGAAATATTATTTAGAGGCATGTTTCTTTTCCAAGGATTCACAGGAAAAGTCATTAACACTTTCTAAAATGTAAAACTTTGTAGAAACATAATGTTAAATAGAAGGAACTCAGCAGGAAATACATTCCTTCTTTGTGGCCTGTAAAATACAGAGGACTCTCATTTTCAAATGAATTACTAATATTTCGACTTCATTGTCCTTGTTCTGGACAGATCTGCACAGATTGTTTCTCCCCAAACTGGAAGCCAAAGACCATAAGGCTAGACCCAGATTTACAGATATCCCACCTAAATTTTTGTGACTTATTTCTTATTGGCTAGATGACTACCAAGGCCACAGGAGTTGATCAAAGGCTGTAAAAGCACCAAATACAGGCATCTAGGCGGAACACTCATGTAGAATGCTGGCATGTAGCCATTTAGGTAGAGGCCAGATGAATCTATGCACAGGAATCATATTCAAATAAATCTCAACTTGCAAAGCAGCCACCTTTCTATGAGATAGTTGCTGAAAACACATCTTTGTCTAATTTTCACAGTTCTGAAATAAAAACCACTCCCTCCAGTTTAATGTCAGAGAATGTCAGTGTAGGAGAATCTTACTAAAAGTGCAGATATCCATTTCACTGGGAATAATCCAGAAAAGTCCTATTTGTCTGTCTGCTATGTCTGAACATGAAAAGTTGTATCAAGCCAAGCCACACTGTGCAACTACTCCTTACATCATTCTGGTTCTGCCTTTCTACTTCTTCCTTTTTTTTTTTTTTTTTTTTCATTGTTTAGGAGGGGACTGGACAAAGTGGTCATTCCTCAGGAGTCATTGATTTGGGGTTCCTGCCTGCCATGGGCCTTTAGTGAGCTGCTGGCTCCTCTGATAGGCTTGGCAGGATATTATTTGGCCTTTCTTTCCAGCTTATGGTAGTGTTGTGGACTAAAACCAGACTAAACTTTTATGGGACAAGGCCTGTTTTGACACCTAGATGATGCAGCTCTAGATTGCTCCAAGTTCTGGAAGAGTCCTTTGAACATCTTCCTTACTGCTGCATTCATATTAGCTTTGCATGGCAAGGTTTTGCCAAGGACATGATTACGTTAATCTTTACAAAGTGATGAAAAAGATCAATTGTTTCTATTTATTAATCTCTGATCACTTCAAAGAGCATATGAAGCTATGGAAAATTATAATAATAACAAAATGGTGCTTGACAACTGTCTCCCTTCAGTGCTATAGATGGTGAATTGTAAAATCAGATATTATGCAGGACAACTTGAAGAGGTCAGTTGTTGTTGACAGGGAGCTTTCCGAGTAGCACATGTAATTGCAGAAGTACTGTTTGTCTTCTTGCTGATTCATTACTATCATTTTCTGTGCAATTTCAATGTCATTTTACTTGTCCTGATTTCATTTCATGATCCAGAAAGGCATTCGCTATTAGCACAGGTAAGAGGATTTTTCATAGCACTTATCTGCTGAAAGTCACCCTGAGCAAACACAGACCTGAAAGCAAATGTGCCTTCAGAGAGCATTTAGCATAGGCAGCCAGGCACCCATAGAGTGAAGAGCAGAATCTGTAGCAGATACATGATATACACAACAGTGCACAAAACAGGGGATCTCCTTCCCTCCCAGTTCCTGAAGGAGGCCTCCTTCCTTTCTTTGCTTGCCAAGAAACAAACGCTTCTCCCAAGACACACTTCTTACCAGGACTGAGTTCTTCATAAAAGCATCTGACTTCTGAGGCTGTTTGTTGATGTCCTGAAGTTCCTCTGTCTTGACCTATTCATGTTGGCTCAAGGAAGACAGAGAGGCATCATCTTATTGATGCTACTCTTCTTTAGCTGACTCTGTTGCACTCTGAAACACAGCGTAACTTGAGGACAGCTGGCTAGATTATCTGGAGACAGGTAATTTGCACAAACTGTCTCATGACATGATGTGGTTGAGACTTGGAGTATCTGTCTATTGAAAGAAACAATTGATAATGAAAGAAACCATCAGTGTGGGCTGTGCCTAGCTATCTTTTAATTGAGCTGGTGGAAGAGGTTACTCCCCATGGTGGTCAGACTATGGGGACTTCTTTGCAAGTTTTTGCTTTTATTTGCTTCAGAAAAAAAAAATCCACCTGTGGTGTTATGTGAGTTAATTCACGTGTCTTTTCTTGAAACAAGATAAGAATGCTTGGGCAGATTTCTCCACTTGAATACTGGCAGGGACAGTAGCCTTCAACAAGGGAGAAGCATGATCAGCAGCTATGGTGGTTGCCCTATTTTCTGGCATAGCTGAGTCTGGAGGAAGATAATTATTCAAGACTAACTAGAATTAAAATCTGTCTGTGTTTTTTAACATGGTAGTGCTGCTAGAGAAGAACTCGGGGCTTGAGCAGCAGTGAAGCATTTCACACAGAGTCATCGGTCATCCTTGCTCTGTTTCATCCTTGCATCCACCCTCCTCCAACCTGGACAGCGAGGCAGCTCTGCATTTGTGTCCTTGCCACACAGCAAAGACAAAAGAAGGGCCTCAGAGAAGATGATTTTACAACGACACTTGGCAACAGTAAGTCAAGCTGGAGCTGATCACAGATTTGACACTCAATTAGAGACCACAGATACTGGGTTAACAGTAAAACTGCTTGCTGTGCTCAGTCTTGCTCTCAGTGTTGATGGCAGAGCAGTGAAGCAAGGGTCCTTGATGTTTACTTCATGAAGGAAGCAGTCTCAGGCTTTTTTGAAAAACCCATTTGCTAATTTACAAATTAAACTCTTGTTAATATGTGCTGGAATAACAGTTGTTTCAGGTGCTGCAACTTCACACTGGTGATGTAACTCAGATTGGTTTTGCTTATACCCTCTTGAGCTCCTGGCAACCTTTGCTCTCTAGGGTGGAAATTAATCAACACGTTTGCAACTAACTGTTGCATGGGAGAACTGCTCACCTGTGAGATTCATCCACCTCTGATCACTGAAGTGTAGTAATGCTGAGTATAATTATGAGGAAAAAAATGAGACTAGAACAGCTAGTTTGTAGCTTACCCAAGTTAATTAAATCAAAGCCATAATTAATTGTTGGGGTTTTTTTTGTATGTGTTTGTTGTTGTAATTTGGAAAGCTCCTGAAAAGCTGTCTTGCTGAGACCTGTTTTTTACCACTTTCCTTGTCTGATGAAGATGAACTTTTTAATGAAAGCATTCAAAGAAGTAGATTAATACCTAATAATACCAAAACATTTGAAATCTTCTGGTTCAGATGTCAATCTTCTTAGCTGTCTGAGCCTTTACGAGTAGCAAAAGAGCTATTTATTTACAGACTGACACATAGTAGCTTGCTTTATTCCTTCTCTCTCCCCTAAAAGGAGACATTGTTTACTCAAAATCAGCTCTTTTGCCATACATATACTACAGAACACTTTCTATCTTCAAAGCACTGTAGTCATTCTTTTAAGCATTGACTGCTGTTATTAGCTATTGCTTTAAGCTTAAATGGTATTGAATTAAGAAAATCTTTTAATGATAATCCCCTCCTCACAGGATTTAATGGTTTTTAAATTGGGTTTTGGCAAATATGAGACTAGGCAAGAATACAAGCCTGGGTCCTATCCAAAGACCATTTAAATCAATGAAGTCATCAAGTTGTTTAAATCCATCATGCCACAGCACGACAACTAACATTTAGTGGAATGTTTGCAGAATATTACAAAGTCTATAAAATATGGATTAAATGTACCTGAGACACAGCCAGTTTCCTGACAAACAGGAGATGAAAGGGTTGTATTATTTTTTTTAATTTTATTTTTTTATTTTCAGATTGACTCTCCTGATCTGACTTGCTGCAAGCAGTAGAAAACGACAAATCCCAAACAGCAATACTCATTAGGGCAGGCAATCCAACAAATCTCTTCAAAATGGGCTTTTTTCAATTTTTTTTTTCTTTGAAGGGTGATGGATTTTATTAGATAAATGATAGATGGAAGCTGTAAAGGACTCTACTGACTAATATCCCCCTCCCCTCCATACCAATGAAAGGTGGGACGCATCTTCCTATTCATACTACTGTCCATCCCTGAATGGTTGGAAACTGTTGCACCTAGAAAAGGTATGAAAGTCACTCCTTGACAAGAGTTATGTCATTTGCAATGACTCTCTATTTCTTTGCACATTTTGCAAGAGTTTGCAATTCAAATGAATAAGCTGTCTTCGGATGTTGAAGGGTCAAATCAAAGTATGGTCTAAAGTACCAGGAGTTGATATTGTGTGGCTTTTGTTTCTCCCACAGATAAACGACTGTTGGGTGAAAAGGTACCTACATTACTTATATGAAGCTGAAGATGTTTTGGATGATCTTAAAAGTAAGTTAAAACAAAACCAATCAACTCCTTCAAATCCCATATCCTTTGTGTTTAAGTTTTCAATTAATGCAAAAATTCAACACCTTTCTGGAAAAAACAATCCTAAGGGTATTTTGATGACAGAGTAAGAAGACATCAGTGAAGACAGGAAGATATGAGGTGATTTAGGGAAAAGAGAAAGTCAGAATTTTAAGCTCACTGCTTTTATAGGTAAATTTTAGATCCACCCTTGCTTGTTTTTCTGCTGTATGTGTCAGGTAGCCTCTGACAGAGAAAAGAGTAGTTTTGCATGGCAACATGCACATTCAGAAGATTATGTTGGTTTTGGGGATGGTGAGATTTGCTGATTCTCTTTCCCTTAGGGCTTTGAAGCAGCCATATCTTATGAGAAAACATAAGAACTTCCTTCCAGAAGAAAACAAATTTCCTCTGCAGGAGCCAATATCTAGAGGCAACAAAGGTGTACTGCAGATTCTGAACAAAAAATAGCTGGGTGTATCACGCTTGTGGTTTTTTCTTTTTTTATGGACTCCCAAGCTGTAGAGTGAGAGTCTCTTCTAGAAGTTACTTTTGGATCCTTAGTTTTGGAACAAAGCACACGTTGTGCAATGCTAGTTGTAGGTGTTCCTGGGATGTGTTGCTGTTCTGCAAGCAAAGCCAGGGCTTCTGTTGGAGCCAGAGAATGAGGGAGGACTGACACCCAAAAAGGCTGTAAAATAATGTAATTCCCCACAGGAAGTGTGAAGGACACTGTTTTGGAAAGATGCCTGCCTTATCTTCTTTCCTCATTCTGTTTTTTCGGACCAAGTTAATTATATTTGCATATACAGTCACTGTTTACTCCTGTGACAAGACCATGGGGAGTGGTGTCTTTGGCTGAAAAGGATGCTATGTTTGTGAGGGAAGGAATGTGGGATAGTTGGGCAGAGCTGAGATTCCCTTCTTCCTTGTTCCCTGATGTGATGTTAAAGCTTGCTGTTTATTGCCCCTGTGTCCTCTGTAAGTTTTCACAGAGAATTCTTGGCTGTTTCAAGGCTAACTTTGCTAACTCTGTACTTTGTTAATACTCATAGTTACTGCCATTTTGCAACCTTCCTCTACTTAAGCTCAGGCGATTACATTCTGTCTATTGAAGATTCCCATTGCTGGATCAATAGAAGAAGTTTATTCTTCATTTCCTTCATAATAGCTATTGTACAGTGCTGCAGAATGGCTGTTGTAGCCAGATGTAATTCGGCAGTGGATGAGCAATCCTGCAGTCTGAAAAGCATCTAAAGATCTTATGGGATGAAAAGAGATATAATTGTTATTGGTAGCTCTATTCCTCCTTTGACATCTCCTTTAAGTATTAGTTGAGAATTGGAGACTAATCTGGGCATAAACGTTGCTTCAATCAACTATCTGTGCATTTTGCCCATCCCATCTGACGATCGTTTCTGTTGTAACCACTGGTATCCCACAGGGTCTCTCGATTGAATCAGAGTCTACAGAATTTTGTATCTGATTCCCTGCTGCTTCCCAGTCATCCATTGCCCCTGTACAGAACTGGGCCCTCGAGATTAGGCTTGTTCATTTCCTTTCTCCCTCAAACAGCTGGTGTGTCATTGCTGTTGTCTCTAGACACTGAGTCAGTTGGAGCTGGCCTCCTTCAAGCCTACTGGAAACATCTGATGTGTAAAGTTACATGCCTGATGATGGAGAAAGTGTTGAAGCAACCCACGAATCCAACTGTGATGATATAAGCTTGTGCCTTTTGTCTCTGAAATAGGAGGCCTTCTCAGGATCTTGGGTTACAGACTGGAGTGTTTTGTAGTTAAGAATGTCTGGGTCAAACAAGAGAAAAAAGTGCTTTTATTATTGCATGGCATTGTGCAGCCAAATGTGTCCTTGATTTCCTATCAGCATGGTGTGTTGAGCTGGCACTTATAATAGCTCTGTTGCCTTAAAGGGCTTGGCAGTGTGAGTGAGTAATCACATCTCTAGCAGGGAATGATGCTGGTACCACTGCAAAAAGTAGGTGGAAATGCTACTGGGTTGCAATATTAGTGTTTAGTACCCAACTTCTAATGGTTAAAATGTCTGCTTATGCTTTGGGTAGTGACAGTACCTGGGTCCTGTGATTTTAGTATTTTTAAACACCACCTTGAAAGAAAAATGGAGGAGGTTATACTATATTGCACAGCCCCTGGTGGAACCCAATGTGGTGCTAATAAGCAAGCTAGCTAATAGAAAATGAGAATTGAGGGGACAGGCAACTTGCAATGGTGATGTTTCAAAGAAGAGCATAAAGGAGGGTGTTGTTTTGGCTCATCTTTTGTGAGGCATGTTAAAGAAATTAACCTTTACCTAGGAATGTAATGTCATAGTCAGGAGAGGTAAAGAAAGAGTAGGACAAAAATTTGGAAGCCTGAGTGAGGCATGCTCTCCACAGCCATTAAAAAAAATGAATTTGTTTTGTAAACATTTGCGATAATGAACAAAGAATTCACCAGTCTTTAAAGGAGCCACTGCACAGAAAGCATGTTTATAAAGCAATCTTCTTATTGCATCTACATCACCATAAAATCTTTTGGTATAGCCTTTTTATAACTCTTGTCTACATATGCATCTCATGCAAACTATTTGCTTTTGAATATGATAGTGAGGTCTGTTGAAAACATTAAATAATAAATTATGCAACTTTCTCATTCCCTTTCAGCTGAAATGCTTAACAGACAAAATTCGAACACAGATTTAATTCACCTATAAAGTACTTGGGCATCTGAATTACAGTTTTAATCTGCAGCAGCTGAGTTATGTCCTACTGTTACAATATATTCAGGGAGGGAGGGCTGGACAGGTAGAATCTCCTTATTTTACGGATTGTGGGAATAACTTATGCAGACAGCTAACAGCCTGTTCCTACTAGGTAGGGAGAATTTATTGGAAGGGCTCAGGATCTTGCTCTGCCTGTCACTGGTGGGTTATTAGCTTGTTCTTCCCCCTGCAGAGCAGATCCATTGGAGTTCAGCCGTGAGCTGACTACAAATACTGCCTTTTGGTGAAATGGGTTTGTGATGTGGGAGGAGGATTATGCCAGCATGTGCTCCTGACCAGGAGGGTTGCTCAAGTGAGTGAGCTTGTTTTTTCATTATCACAAGCTGAAAGAGGCAAGCTCTGCTACTGTTTGTGCTGTTGGCTAACATATGAAGTAGCCATACTAACATATGAAGTAGCCATACTAGAGAGTTGGGAGAATGTGTGTCAATTTATATAAGCATGAAGACTGTCATGGCTTGATATTTGTAAGGCTTGAACCTCCAAACCATTCTTCTGAATACTCAAGAGGGTACTCGGCTGGAACATAAGCTGGCAACTCAGGCTCCTGAGGACGATACGTATCTGCTCAAAGTATTGGATGTTCTGACCTAAATGACTGTGAACTGAGTGAGCTAAGCATATTGTTAATCATACTGTGAATAACAAGTTTTTTCTTTCTTCTATTTTTTTTTTTCCCTTGGGATAGCAGGAGAGACAAAGACCTTGATGCTTGCTCAGATTCCCCCATCAGTTCCCTTGAGTTTTACAGGTAAGCAAGAGTTTCCCTTGACCTCCACTTGCTCTCTGACACCCAGAAGAAGACAGAAGTTTGCAATTTAACCAACTACCAGGTACTTTTACCTGTGGATTGTTTTCCAGTCCCTCTAAACTCCCGAGGAAAAGAACTGGGGGTGAAAATCAGAAAGGGCTTCACTCTCTGCAAATATCAAAGTATCATGAAGGTCACTATGTATGCTAGCAGTTCAAAATGAGTTGGGGGAACACTTCTTTGAAAAAACTTCTATGGCTGGCTTGGAAAGATATCCATGTTTGGATCCTGGCCATACGGGGAACAGAAATTCAAATGGATCAAAAGCAGATAAAGAAAACACATTTGGTAGCATGTTTACCATTTTCAGTTAATATCCTAGTTCTTCAAAAGCCGCTTGAGATTGTCAGATGAAAGACAATATGCAAAAAAAGGGTGTTAATGCACATTCTGTAGTGTGTAAGAGTTACATGGTTAAAACGTGCTCTGAAAAATAGCTTTACTGAAACGTCTGCATTTTCCAATATCAGCTGATGGAATGGAAGATGCAACATCCAGATTTAATGTTGGATCTATGTTATTCTGTGTAGTATTTGCCTGCTAATTTAAAAGTCTGGGCACACTGTACTTATCTCATATTTACTAAAGATGAAATATATCATTACTAGTTATTTTTCCAGTTAAATTTAACCTTAGACTGGGCTGGGTGATTTTGAAAAGACAAATTACAACTTGTTCCTAGGACAAGTGGACAAGATACTAACTGAGAAATATAACATTGGAAATAAATAAAATAGTTGCACCTAATGGAGCAGTTTAAAAGGGTTCCTTTCCATGGTCTTTGAGAAACAGTTTCAACTTGCAGTTATTTATTTCCACAGCTCACAGAACCTACAAGAATAACATATTCTCCAATGAAGGCTTTATACTTTTAAGGAGTCAATTTTGCAGCAAAGGCAAAAAGGAATGTAAAAAGTTGCAAAGACAAGGTAAAACTATTAGCAAATCTCCATTACAAAGTTGTTTCCTACTTGCTGTAAACCATTTCTATCAAGGGAGCAATTTCCTGTGTGCTGCCATTAGTGGATAATATTTTCTTTCAAATAATGGGCTGTGGATGGTGACTAACCACAAATGGTAATATCCTCTCTTTTAAAAGCCTGCACAGCGCACTTTAATGTTCCGCCATGATGCATTAAAACATAAAGTAGACTATTTCCAATACGAAAACTCATTTGTTTAGAAATTCCTCTCTCATTACCTCTCTCAAAGCAGCTGAATGAGAGTTGATGTTCCCATAAAGTTTCTCTTGTCCCGGAGTTCAAAGGTACATTCTATAGTTAGCAACCCCTGGAAGAACATTTTATACGGGGCTAAACCAACAACATTAAAATCTGATGAACAAGGCAACAGCACGTGCACGTATGCCATGAGATTTGTTACCGCTTACATCTCTGGGCTGCGCAGACACGCACACAAGATAAACTGGGCTAGGATTAACTGGGTGCAATATAACAGCATTCTGTTATCTGTCCCTGACAAATTACAGGCTGCTAGCTGGAATTGCCACTTGCAGATAGTAGTCATTTAGTAGTAAACTGTGCTTGTTTTTTTTCTCCTAAAAGCCTGAAGCAAGGGCATGTTTATGTAAGTACGTTGAAATACAAAATGCTTTGAGTATATGTAAGGGAAATGAAAACCTTCCTAGCCTTTCATTTCCTATCAAACATTTACAGCATTGCAGGTCTCTCCAGCTCAGTAGCAATGTCAGTGTAGCATACGCATACACCATGCTTTGTAGTGTTATGGTAATGTATTATTTGAGGCCTTCTTTAAACCCATATTCTGCTTTTATGGAACTTATTTTTATTAAAGAGGATATAGAAACTTTTTTTTTTTTTTAATGAGTTCCTGTCCTTTTTGAGGGAAAGTACATGCTCTACACTTACGTTGTTTCAGGATTAATTTCTCTGGAGGAGAAGTCCCTGATCACAACTGAGCTTGCTCAGTGGAACAAGCACAACAGAAAATACTGAGCTCCCTAACTTAGTTTTAAGTGATTCTGTTATCAAATGGTTTGATTTTTATTTTCTGAAAAACAAAACTGCAAAACAAAGGCTACTGCTTTGCACTGCAATATCATTACACTTTATTTTCTAGAATTGTTTTAAACAAAAAATATTTAAATCTCATGTCCTACCATTGAGGCATATATTGGGAGATCATTTGACTCACCAAAAAAATGAGAAAACTAAAACCTTCACAGCTGCAGGAGATAGGTAGTGAGAATACTGCATCTAAAAGGCATTTACATGGAAAATTAAAAAGAAAATGTAGCCAGAACATAAGAGCAAATGCAGTTCATTTTTTCTAAATGCAATGTAAATTACTAGTTTCATGGATTATTAGAAAGCTACACCTTTGTTAATATCCTGTTCCTGTGTCGCTTGCTCAGTGCAGAACAGACTGAGGAAGTTTCATACTGAATGCTCTGAAGTTCATACTGACCTATCTCTGTCAGCAGTTACCAAGACACTGGTTTATGAATTGTCTTACAAATTGTGATGTCACTTCCATTTTTCCACCTCATTGTGCACTTCTTTTCTATCTCAATAAGCTAAATATTTTCTAGAATATATAATAAAATAATGTTCAATTATTGTGTCTTTTTAAAATCCATCAGGTCTCTTCAGGCAATGTATCAAAAAAGGAACACAATGAAGCAGTTGTTATTTTATGTCTTCTATTACTCAGTTTACATGAAACAATTATTAAGGCTATAAACAGTGTCTTGACCCATTTTGGTTTGCTACTGAAATACCTTCAGTGTTTGAAGGTTCAGACTTTTGAACTTGTCTAATTTAAGTGTGAGGTTCCTCCTTTCTTTTGTTTGGGTCACTTCCAGGCGTGAGGCAAAGTCTATGGTAGCAATATTACAGCACGCAGCCTTAGCAACATACCAATTTTTTGGCATGGCTCCTGAAAAAAGCTGAAAGACTGTTTCAATGCATGTGTTATGGTGAAAAAGAGCAAAGTCAAGGGGATTCAGGGCACGTGACACTGGGTGTGAGACAGCCTCAGATTTTCCATGTGTATCAGCACTCAGGTTGTCTTTTGAAGTATGTGGAGGCTAAATACATATTGTGAGGTAACAGAAAATTTAGTCCATTAGGTTTTCTATTTGGAAAAACCAGCAATGTATTTAACAAGGAGCTAACACAACTTCTTGAACTGCTTGTTCAGTCTCTAGCGATGCATCTGCCTGCAGCAAGGAGTACATAGGTTATTTCACAGGAAAAGCAGCATCAAGGCTGGCTTGTGGCAGCAGAGGTGCAATGGCACCGACTAGCAAACGAAATACGTACATAGCCCACTGGGGACTTCAGGCTCTGTTAGCTTCTGCCAAGCTGAAGCATGAGATACAGAGCTTAGGGTTGTACACTTGGCTGTTCAAGAGGGAGATGGTAAATGAGACCAGTAGTCCGCTCTGATCTGATCAATAGGTTTCCCGTGTTACACACCTTAATTTATCCAGCTGGATGGTATAAAAGATGCTACCACTGGTGGTTTCATTTGCTGAACATGGAAAGCACCATGTGGGTTATAAAATTAATCATGTTTTCAACAGCTAACATAGGAACACTGCTTTTTTGGTCCTTTACCAGCTGGGTCTTGTTCCTTTTTGCTGTAAACTAACTTTTATGCCTGTTTGGTTAAACAGTTAGGGGTGGATTCAGGCAATAATAATGCAGGGAAGCAGAGGTGGACCCTTCTTTGTTTTGTGTCACCTACAGCCCTCTTTGGAGTGTCTCGAGTTACTGGTGTGTAGCAGACTTTACTTCCCAACCAAACTGCACTGGCTTTGTTGGGGCTACCTGGAACATTACACTGAGCTCAGCCCACACACAAAATGTCTTGTGTGGGTGTGTAGACAGTTTTTAGCAACTGTATTTCTAAGGGATGAGCCACCATATTCTTTAATTCTCAGAAGCTGTTACCTTTTGCATGCAGTGCTGGCTTTGCTAGCATCCCATTTTACTGTTGTCTGTGTTTGGTGACATGATATTGGTTCTTCTGGTCGTGCTTTGAGTCGTAACTACAAATACTAAAACTGTTCTCTCATGCCTGTTTTGCAGGCAAAATTCTCAGTTCCTACTGTATTACCACTCAGCACCTTTATTGCAGGTGGAATTGATTTAGCCTTTGCTATATTTAAAAAGGATACATGCCCAGAAGATGAGGTCTGAGAAAAAATATTTTGCCTTTCACATAGATGATTCCAGGGTTAAAATCTGGGATAGTTCATTTTCCCCACGTTTCAATCATTTCTGTTTTTCAGATACCCTTCCTAGCTCTTTAAAGTGTAAATCTTAGTTTTTATGTGTCTGTAAATCAAAAACCGCAGAACTCATTTTAGCCTCTTAAAAAAAAAAAAAAAAAAAAAAAAAATTCACATCTGGACTAAGGACTTTGTATGCCAAACTACAGCATCATGAACATACAGAGATGGGTTAAAATTTTTGAAAAAGGGAGGAGGTTTATAATGGGAATGCTTTTTGGAGTGGAAGTATGAGAGGGTGCCACTACAATAAATCTAGAGAATAGAGATAAAATGAGATCTTATGATGCTTTCATGCATTTTGGCAAAAAGCAGTTTTGCATCTGAGTTCAGCTGAATATGCTCTGGAGAGGCTATTAAAGGTATAATTTTCAAATGCTTACGTTTCACCATGTCCTCCTTTTGGATTTTTTTTCAGCGTGAAGAAAGTCACAAAGTCAGTTATCAAAGGCAGAACTGTGCTTAAGACGTGCTAAAGGTGGGATATTAGCTCCCTCCAACACTCACTCCCTCACCCTGGGTTTTCTCTGACATGTGCCAGCTTCCCTTGGGGCTGCTAATACACAGCTGACCCTGAACCAGGTACATGTTGCAGATATTTGGGTGATTTGGTGGTGATGCAAAATTTACTATGGCATTTCTCTGCCCTTTGGGATCTCCCCCTAAATACTTAAGGACTCAAAGTGACAAAGAAAGCAGCTCTGTACTGCTGTGTTGGGAATGTCTAGTCAAAGTGCTAGAGTTGTTTATTGATGCTTTGTGCCCTCTAGAAATGCCCAGGCAGCACTTACCCCAGGTTTTGTGCCAACAGAGGAGCACAAGTGGCCATGCTGAAACAAAAAGACCCAGCCTTGAGAACTCCTGATTAGCAGCATGGCTGTTTTCAGAGGTCCTAATAAAGACTGGAACCCTGGTGAGCCCAGAGGAGCTTGACATCTCCTGCAAGTGAGTCTAATTTTGTGGTAAATAGGTTTTTTTAACCTTTGTGACAGCCAGAAAATGTTCGATTTAAGCTTTTGTACATTGTACTGACCAAAATAGAAGAATTAGAACAGAATGAGAAGCAATATGCCCTGGAAAGTGCAATTATGTGGGAATCCATCTGAAAACAGCTGTCTGCAGGAATAGACCAGAGGAGGCATTTTTAATATATCATCAGGCAATGGGGGAGCTGCACCTTTAGCTCAGTTGTTTGAACCCTGATCACATCAGCTCCATGTCACTGTCATTTTAGTTGCTCATTACTCTTCTATATGAAAATAATCAACTTGACTAGCAGGAGACATAAGGAGCAGCAAGAAATCTTTCTTCAGTCCTGCTTGCAGAAGGAGATGATGCCCAAGGTGAGGGTTGGTTTGTTGCTCAGCAGAGCAGAAAAGCTGTGGAGCAAAAATGTCATTGAAACAGAGTGCCAAAAGCCATTGCAGGTTAAGGTACCTCCTGATTAAGTTTGGGAAGGTGGAGAATAGTTATCTCAAGCTCAGGCTTTTGAATTAGCTGCTCCTGCTGGGCAGCAGGAAGTTTAGAGCCTGAAATGATCTTGGAGCCATAGGAAATTGTCTCTAAAGGCTCAGGAAGTGTGGGTGAGGTTCTTGGAGAAGGTCAGGTAGTGCCTCTATTCATGAAGGATAAAATGGGTGGAACAGCTGCTGAAGGTCACAATATGAGTGCAATTGTAGAAAAATAGAGGAGTAGATGAGTTACATGCAAGTACCTACAAGGGAAAAAACAAACAAAACCCAACCAACCAAACAAAAAACCAACAACCATCTTTGGTGCCAAACTTTCAAGTTTCCCAAGTTTGTGCCAGGAAAATTCTGGAAAACTAGATTTTTTGCCTTTGGTTATGACCCAAATCTTACTTGATAGGCTGAGCGGTTGGGCTTCTGAATTGCCCTGGGATCCTTTCCAGATTCACTGATAGAGACAAGAAGGCTTCCCTCTGTGGTGACATAGCTAGGGAAGCTGTCTGCCTCTTGTCAGAAGACTGTCCTCTCTGAATGGAGTACTAGAACAGTCTTTGGCCGAGAAAGGGAAAGGAGGGCCCTACAGCTACATTGTTAGAGCATCGCATCTGCTTTAGTTTCAAAAGATGTTTGGAGATCACATCCCTACTGGAAATCAATGACAGGTTCCCGGGACTTGATTGACTTTTGCCTTAACTGCTGTCAGTTAAGTAACACTCCCCCCCCCCCCCCCCCCCGCACACCCAACACAAACCAACCACAAACACTCAGCCCAGTCAACC
>JAAGNO010015409.1:71617-90252 GCA_033439905.1 Ceryle rudis
AAACACACACTCACAAACCCCCATTAACAAACAAAAACCCAACCCAACCAACCAACCAAAAAAAAAAAAAAAACAAAACCCTCCAAAAAACCAAAAAACCCTACGCCTAAACCAATCACCCAACCCCCCTGAAGTTTGTGAGGCTTCTGAGTCTGCCTTTTTACAGCATTCTTAGAAGCACATTGGGATTTATGGACTGGATGAAACTACTTCAAGGTAGATTCAAAACACATTAGAAAAGAACTCAGACAATATTTCACTGACAGAATGGAAGTGTATCTGCAGGGATCTGTTCTTGTTCATGCACAAATCAATGCTGTCATTAATGTCTTACTTGAGGGATAGGAAATATCCTATTAAATTTAAGTTAAAACAAAATGAGGAGGAGAGAGCAGCCGTATGAAGGACTGGTTAAATGGTGTTGGCAACATGCAGAAACAGTCTAAACACCAACAAAGTAATGACAAAGGCAGGACTCCGTGTTCAGTGCAGTTGTTTACTGCTGCCAAAACCGGGATTAAGAACAACTGACTGGGAACTAATTAAGTGGAAAAAATTTAAGGCTGTTGAGGACCAAAAGCTGAATTTTCTTGAGGCAGAATATGGAACCATGAAAAAATAGCAGGAAAATTTTAATCCCTGCTCATCACTAGAAAGGCCTCAGACAGAAAAATGGCCTTAATTTGGGTGGACACATGATTGTGTGGGGTGCTAAAATGTTTACATGAGTTTGAAATGGAACAAAGTGTGCCATTCGAACAGCAGCATTTTATTTAGGGGCTTGAAGAAGTCTTGGGAAAATACTGCTATGTGTTTGCTCTGTGCTTAACCCCTTAGCAGGTCTCTGCTAAATGAACTTTCAGGCTGCCACGCTATGTCCATTCTTCTATTCTGCCATGTTCTTAGAATCAGCGGTGAGGATGAGGGGTGGGATTGAAGTGGCATCAGTTTGTACCAGAAGATGCCAATGGCTGTCAGAATCTTCCCAGTCAGTACTGGAGAGCCTGTGGTGAGAGACAGCTGGGCAAACTGACTTGCTGGAATGATGGGTTTCCTTTGCATATGGCTCTTGTATAATCTCCACGTCAGACTTTTGTCAGTACAAGGCTTTCTCCTTCTGTTTGATCTGCTTCCTCCTTGCCACATCCTAGGCTCTGCCAACAACCCCCTCTGAACATTGCTATACTGCAATAATACTGCTTTTAGTTTTGTTCCTGCATATAATTCTGAGGTCATGTGGTAATCCAAGCAGGTGTCTGACAAAGTTTGGATTTATATTTTAAAAATCTGCCTGACCTGAACAATAGATTGCAGTGACTGTGAAGATGCTGTCCTTTCTTGGCTATGTTCTCATAAAGTTTTATATGACAGATTAAAAAAATAATAAAAGGAAGAGAAATAGTAAAAGAGAACATTATAGTAACAAAGGAGCAGAGCAATCCAGAAGATTCAGACTCCAGACTAAAGCCAAGGGCAAAAATCCATTTTACTCTATGAGGTTAGTGCTGCTTTTTTTTTTTTTTTTTTGGTTTTAATCCTTTTGCTTTGGTGCATATCACTCCTACCCTTTGCAGGGTGTGGAAGCTAAACATTATACTTCGGTGGTTTAAGAAAGCCTGTCGTCTTGTTTATTTCAGTCATTTCCTCACTGGGCTGAAAGCTTTAGGGATTTCTTTCACAATAATTCCCCAGATCGCATTCTTGGTCATTACAGTGCAGCTGATTGCCACTAAGCAGATAGTTCCTCCTTTTTATTCTTTGCTTCCAGTCTCATAATTCTGTGCTTATCTGTACTGAGCTTCATTTGCATTTATTAGCTGTGTTGGTATTTAAAATATCTACTCTAAGACCTTCTTTATCTGTCTGCATTGTTTCTTATTATTTGCTGTCTTTCCCAATTTAACTTTAAATACAAGCTTGAAATATTTTCTCCAAATGATTGCATCCCTAAACAGAAGAAATTGGGCAAAGATGCCAAGAGGCCTATATGGATGACGAAGGAACTCCTGGACAAAATCAAACACAAAAGGGGAATCCACAAAGGGTGGAAACGAGGGCAGGTAACCTGGGATGACTACAAGGAGATTGTTCATAAAAGCAGAAAACAGGTTAAAAAAGCTAAAGCCCTGATGGAGTCAAACCTGGCCAGGGACATTAAAAATAACAGAAAAGGATTCTACAGGTATGTCAGAGAAAAAAGAAAACCAAGAGAGAATGTGGAGCCTCTTTGGAGGGATGCAGGTGACATGGTTACTGAGGATATGGAGAAGGCTGAAATACTCAAGGACTTTTTTGCTTCAGTCTTCACTGGTAATGACTTGAGCCACACCACCCAAGTCACAGAAGGCGTTGGCTGGGTCTTGGAGAATGACGAATCACCCAGGGTAGGAGCAAGCAGAACAGGTCTGGGAACACCTAGAGGACCTTAAGGTGCACATGGGTCCTGAAGGAACTGGTGGCTGAAGTTGCTAGGCCACTAACCATTGTATTTGAGAAGTCATGGCCATCTGGCAAAGTTCCTGCAGATTGGAAAAGGGGAAACATCACCCCCATTTTTAAAAAGGGAAGCAAAGAAAACCCAGGGAGCTACAGACCAGTCTGCCTCACCTCTGTGCCAGGTAAAATCATGGAGCAGATCCGCCTGGTATCTGTACTAAGTTATGTGAAAAATAATGAGGTGAACAGTGACAGTCAATATGTCTTCATTAAGGGCAAATCATGCCTGACTAATTTGGTGGTCTGCTATGACAGAGATGGGAAGAGCAACTGATGTAATCTACCTGGACTTGTTCAAACCATTTGACACTGTCCTACACAACATCCTTGTCTCTAAGATGGAGAGACATAGACTTGATGGATGAACCACCCAGTGGATAAGGAACTGGCTAGAAGGTCGAACTCAAAAGAGTTGTGATCAATGGCTTGATGTCCAGGTGGAGATGACTGCAAGAGGAGTTCTTCAGGGATCTGTTCTGGGTCCATTACTGTTCAACATCTTTATCAGTGACATGGATAATGGCATTGAGTTCACCCCCAGCAAGTCTGCTGATGACACCAAGTTGTGTGGTGCGGTGGACTCGCTTGAGGGAAGAGATGCTATCTAGAGGGACCTTGACAGGCTTGAGAAATGGGCCAATGCAAACTGCATGAGGTTCAACAAGTCAAAGTGTAAGGTCCTGCATCTGGGCTGGGCCAATCCTAGGCACAATTACAGGCTGGGTACGGAGGGAGTTGAGAATAGCCCCGAAGAGAAGGACTTGGGGGTGTTGATTGACATGCAACTCAACATGAGCTGGCAGTGCACTCATGTAGCTCAGAAGGCCAACCATATCTTAGGAGGATTGTGGCCAGCAGATCAAGAGAGGTGATTCTCCCCCTTTACTCTGCTCTTGTGAGACCCCACCCTGAATACTGTGTCCAGTTCTGGTGCCTCCACCATAAGAGGGACATAGATCTGTTGGAATGAGTCCAGAGGAGAGCTACAAAGATGATCCAGGGGCTGGAGCACCTCTGCTATGAGGATAGACTGAGGGAGCTGGGATCAGCCTGGAGAAGAGAAGACTCCGGAGGGACCAGGTTATTGCCTTCCAATACCTGAAGGGATCCTACAGGAAGGCTGGAGAGGGACTCTTTGCAAGACTGTCCAGTGATAGGATGAGGGAAAATAGTTTTAAGCTGAGGGAAAAGAGGTTAAGATTGGATCTTAGGAAAAAGTTCTTCAGTATGAGGGTGGTGAGACTCTTGAATAGATTGCCCAGAGGGGTTTTGTATGCCCCCTCCCTGGATGTGTTCAAGGCCAGGTTGGATGAGGCCTTGAGCAACCTAGTCTAGTTGAGAGGTGTCCCTGCCCATGGCATGGAGGTTGGATTAGATGGTCTCTAAGGTCCCTTCCAGCCTAAGCTATGATTGTCAAAATTCTTTACACAAACTGTTGAGTGTGGACACCTGTTCCCATTTCCCAGCTACCAAATTCTTTCTAGCTAAGAGGTTACCTTTTCCAATTGCATCTCTTCCATGAATCTCTTTATAACTCCATCTGGTTCCTATGTCTTGCTCCTCCTTCCTTTTCAGTCTGGGGGGTGTGGCTCTCCAGCAGAGTGCTTGGCAGGGCAGTACTGCCTCTTGTTCCTACTGACACGCTCATCTCCCTGAACGTGCTTACCTTATTGTCCCTGTGCAGGTGCCCCTACGCTGGGACGAGCATGTTGTCTCAGTGTCCACATTCAACACTGTCATGGCCTGATATGTATTTTCTGGAGAAGGTAAAACCAACCCTGACGGTGCTGGATTGAGGATTTTCACATGATGCCATCACTGCTCCTTGTGTGTTCTCTGGAATCAGAGGTAATTTGGTTAGTGACTGAAGGCACCCTGCAGGATGATAGGTTGGTTACAGCCAAAGCACAGAGCCTGTTTGCAGTTTTTGGTTCTGGCATGGACTTTTTTCATAATTTCAGGCAAACAGATCTTTCTGCCCTGGTTTCCCCTTGCGTGAAATGGAGACTATAATACTTATTAGCAGAACTTCTCTTCTTTTGTTGTTGGTCTTTTCTCACATTTTTGGAGACGTGTTTTTCCTGAATAGAGCAGAACTAAGAAGCTGCAAATCCTCGTATGGTTGTGGGACATGGTAGGGCTGCAGTGCACACCAGTGTAAATACAGTAGCAGTCACCTACAAGCTGTGACAGACAAGTAAGGACAGAATATCTGGGAGGCGATTTGCTCCAGACTGAGGCTCCAAAATTCAGATATTTACAGAGTAATAAAATAGCACTTGCTTGTAGCCATAACTTCAGTATCAATTCTCCTCACTTTAACTGGAAATTTCTTATTGCTTAGAGCTTGACACTGCTGTTGAATGTGACAGTCTTCCTAGAAAGTGGTGTCAGAGGCCAGAGCCACAGTAAGTACAGAGTTTCTGCACTAGTATCTAGAACTTGTAGAAGTGCATGAGTCCATAGGTTTGGGCAATGGTTATCACCATTACCTTTCATCTGAGACAATTAGAACTGAAACCATACTTTTAGGGTCTGATCAAAAATCTAGAAGGGTCAAAAGATCATTTCTATTCATACTGCAAGGTTATAGCGCTCTCAAGGGCATAGCATTGAGCAGTCTAAAACTGTTCATCAAGTTTCTTCAATATTTTAAAGCTGGAAGTTATTTTACCATGTTACCTATGGAAGATAGACTCTTGTAGTGGTGGGAAAGTACAAAACCATTTAGCAGTCTGTGAAAATCTGAAACCAAATGAAGCAGCCTACTGTCCCTGATGTCCCCATACAAAGCTCTGAAAACACGGGAAACCATAAATCCTATTTTCATTCCTGTTAGCTATAACATCTGCTTCTTGTGGCTCACACAGAAGGTACACCCCCCCTCCTCCAAGAAATTAAAACTCTGATAGTCTTTCCTGCTTTATTTTTAATTGTAAAAGAAAATTATAGTCCATCCAGAAGATAGATGTGGAAAGTATGAGAGTTTTGGTTTTGGAAGAGCAATTAGATACAAATTCTGGAGACAGTGCTGTAATTTCCCTTGCAAACATTTTGAAAGCTGCTTTCTGAAATGGTGAATTATTTCTTTAGTATCAGCTCTTTTGAACCTTAATCTCCAGATAGAAAAGGAACAAGTGTATTCTTATGTACGCTAAAGTATACCGTCAGAGAGTCATAAGGACCAAATTTAAACTCTGTCAACAAAAAGAATTAAAAAAGCTACTTTAATTGTGTATGTAAATAGTTTCCTAACGTCACTTCTTTTGAACTGTCTCTGCCAGTCTGAACACGGGAAGTTGCTCGCTCCTTTTCCAGGGTGAATAGGTTTTTAGCTCTTAATGAATATCCTGCTAGTATGGGGGCCTTAAAAACTGACAATGATAGCACTTTTTTCTTGATTTGGCCCCTTGTAGGGGTTTTGTTTGTTTGTTTGGTTGTTTTTTTTTTTTGTTGTTGTTACTGTTGCTTGTTTATTTTTGTTCCATCCCTGCCCTCCCAGCCTCTTATTTTGTGGTGTTGAGTTCTTTGTTAGCAACATTATGTGACTTGTGGTGCATTAAGAAGACCATCTGTTAACTGCTTAGGACTTCAATGGCTGTTAAATGATTTGCTAACGTTTCAGGGAATTGGGTTTGAAAGAAAAAGGATGGTGCCCCTTATTTCTGGTATCAAATAAGTCTTTACTAATTAATTTATATTAGAAGACTAGGCTGAATAATTAGCATAATGAAAAAGAAAAATGCCTACATAATTATAATGTTAATGATCTTTCCTATGAAGTGTTTTTTCCAACAATTTTCCTTTTAATTATTTTTTGGTGTGTTTTGTTTTCACAATAATAAACCTGTTTATTAACCTACTCCTCATGGAAGTTAATCTATTATACATGTTGGTGTCTATGACTGGGTTTTCATTTAAAAGGACTGTGCAAAATATTAAATGATCTTTTACTGAAGATCTCCACAACCTTCTTAATATTATAATTCTGTTTATTATTATTCCAGTTATAGTTGTGTATTCATTGTTGTCTTAAGCTACTGGTGAATGTGTCTACACACATACAGATCTTCATAAAGATATAAATTAACTGTCAGCTGAAGTCTTTGGGCAAGTCTTTTGGGGAAGGCTAGCACTTCTTTTTTTTTTTTTTTTTTTTTTTTCTCCACTTTTCTATTTACATCTAGGCTGAGCCATAGCAGAAAATGCTTTGTACCAGGGTTATCTCACATCCTTCTCTTATCCTCCAGACATGGTTGTGCTTCCCGGCATGTTTGTCAACAGGGTAGAATAGAGGAAGGAGTTGAAAAGAGTCAGTTTCCTCATGTTCTATGAGCAGGGTGGGAGAGAGGTCTTTGAACACTGATGGATTCATCCTGGAGTCTCCTCAAGTAGAATGGGAAGAAGGGGGGAAGGTGTGCATTATTTCTTCTCCTCCAGTAATGCAGCCCCAAAATACTCATGCCACTGCTTCAGCCAAGATTTCCAAAAGAAAAGGAATCAAATCATGCATCAAATTATGACAACAAGAAAAAAATAGTGTTTGGAAAAAAACAAGTTCAACAGAAAACCATTCTTACAGAAAGCATAAAGTAAACTAAAAAGTGCTATCAAATGTAGAACAACCCCATAAATTACCAACTTTAGGACTTGTAACTGTCATTTATAATTTGCTTGTCTTGATACACGTTTTCTCTTCTCTTAGTTCTGCAATTAAGTATCAGCAATATATTCTATTCATGACAGGTCCTGGCTATGAAAACCGCATGACCGTTTGTACAAAACACTAGTAATTAACTTTGAGAGACACGTCAACATTTATGTAGGAAGACCCTTTAAATCTATACCATATCTTAGGATTTGACAATAGTCCATCTATTGCCTCAATTACAATTTGGTGAGGCAGGTTGCACTTCTTGACAATTTAAGTCACAATGTAAAAAATGTCACCTTTCTGTCCCTGGAACTTGTTTTTTTCTAAATATATGTAATTAAATCCAATTCTTCATGCTAATGAACTTTGAAAACGTCACTGAATTTAATCCATGGAGTATTGAGTTAATGTCATGGAGTTTTGAGGTCTTTGAAACTATTTTAGGTACCTCCAGTCTGTTTTAAACAAGCTTACATGGAGTCTACAATGGGAAAAGAATGTGCAAACTGAAGCAGCCTTGTATGCTCTAAATTTGCTTAAGGCTAGATTAACTCAGATGAAAGAGGACAGTATTTCTAGGATTTCAGTAAGACTAATGGAGTTCTGAGTTGCTGCTAATCTTTTCCTGTGAAATTTGGGAGCTACAGGGAACATTATGACTATCTGATTATACATCTAGAATATTATAGATACAGAATTTTCTGTCAGATTTTATGCTCCAGTCTAATAATTTTGGGTGCATTTGGAGCCTGAATGACTCTAGCAAAGTTTTCTTAAAGTTTGCAAAAGTCTATTTCAAAACCTGAAGCTTAAGAATCTAATTTTAAACTCCAAAATGCATCTCTGTGAATGATGATAATCTCACAAGCTCTTATCTACTTCCTGATGATAAGCAAATACTTCAACAGATGTTTAATTGTAGAAACCTGCAACAGGCTCCAGTAGCAAGGAGCAATTGCACCCCTATGTGATTTGTGCATTCAGGGGACAGAAATAGAGCAAGTGATGGCAGCAGAGCAAGTTTGGAATATTTTAATTGCAATCAGCTTCCTAAAGTGTTTCATGAGAACAACTTTTTTTGGGAAATAGAGAAAAGTGACTAGGTAGGGCTACTCATCCTGACAGGGATGAAATGTGTTGGCTAAACTTCCATCATGAAACTTGGTTCTCATGAGCCAGATAGTGGCTTCTTTTGGGCCCTTCCATTTGCCATCAGTTAGAAGTAGGTCAGAGTTTTTCTGTCTATTACGAAGTGGAGAACTGCACTGAAGTGCAGGTTCTAGCTGATGGTGCTCTTCCTTTTTTTTTCTCCTGGGTTATGATCATTTAAAGGATACCTTTTCCTATTTTTTTTTTTTTTTCCTCCTAAACACAAGCTTCATTTTGTTCAGGTCTTCATCATTTTCATCATGAGACAGTGATGACGACATTTGCTATACGTTCTTTTCATGTGACTCAAGTGTGTGCAAGCATGTAAACTTCCCCAAATTGGATGATAATAGGCATAACCCTAAACTCTTTTGACTAAGGCTTGTGCTGGGAGATTTGAGCAGGGGGAGCTTTAAACTCTTCATCATGGCTACAAGAAATTATGATTGAAAGAAAAATCCTCTTTTTTGACAAAACAGAGACAGAATCATGAAAAAGACCAAAAAAGAAAAAGAAAAAGAAAAGGGCTTTAGTCAGAGATATGGCTCATGAATTGTACTTGTATGAACTGGGAATCATAACCACAGCATACGTTAGATATATCGTATAAATTTGCAGTGTCTTCATGATAGTTCAATAAATGAAAACAAGAGTAATACACATAAGGCATCCAGGAGCAATAGAGTGAGCCTTCGGACCTCCTACAAGTTGTCAGCATGCTTCTTGGGGAAGAGAGCCAGCTGGAGATGGGGACTTGGGAACTGTTCCTCACTTTGCCCTGGCATGGCAGAGGTGGAGGCTAAACATTTCTCTGTGAGATGGATGATCCGCCTAATCTGTTCCTGCTTCTGAACAAAAGATCTTGGTACAGCTCTGCTGTTTGAGCAGTACCCAGCACAACACAGCCCTTGTTGAGCCAACTAACACTAAGAACAAGAAAAGAATTGGTGTTCTTTTTCTTTTTTTCATTCCCTTACATCTATATAAGCAAAACCTCCATATTTATTTCCTGTGCTTTTCCCAGGATAACCACTGTGTCTCTCCATCCTACATATCTGAATTTCCAGTTTGGGAATTGTAAACTTTAAAATCAATAGTCAAGTTTAGTAAGTTTGCCAACTTCTTTACTTTCTTCTACAAGAACAAGGCACACGTTTCTGCTTAAAAAACTCCTATCTGCTCTCTTCCTGTAACCTAGTTGTCAATCATGTTTTGGTGGCTGGCTTTTGGGCACAGCCCCAAGAATTTTTAAGGCAGTCTTTAATAACCACTAATATGTCTGCATACAAAACCAGATGATTATTATTCATGGGTGAGATTACGCAGAATTAAACTTTCCAAAACTGCAATGAACATTCAGCTAGACATGAAAGTAAGCTGAATTTCCATTTGGTTTACTTCTTGCTGAGCCTTCAAATTATAAAGTGAAGCAAAGCTAAAAGATTAATATAATGAAAACAAAGATTGGGAAATTAAATGACACGATGCAATTTTCTGCCTCATTGGGCTGGCACCAATAATATGCAAAGGAAAGCCTGCTTAGTGTTGGTTAGCTGCTGTATAAATGTGGGACAATCAGTCTCCTTCTCGAGGGAAGGTATTTTCTTGAGTCATATAGCCATTGACTCTTCCAATTACCAGAGACCCCATGAACAGCTTTAGACCTTTTTTTTTTCTCCTGTTCTGTTTTACCATATTACTGCTATTAGAGTTTACCCAGGTACATGATTTCTCATTATCTCTAATATTTTAGTGACAGATAATGAGAATACATTGAAAAGAAAGAGGGAAACCCTGCAGCCTGCTGCCACCTCCATAATTAAATATTAATATTTCAGAAAATGTTACTTTAGGGAGCCCATAATGGACTGTCTGTTAATCATCTCTTTCAGTGTACTTTTAATCTGTTACATATTCAGGCTACTGTTAGGGTATTACTGGAAATATGTCATTGCTTATAACTGTCTGGGGAGAGGCATCATCCCGTGGTCTGCTTCTCTGGATTATTTAGGTATTAAAAAACTAAGTCTTCATTATTTTAAAGATTTGAATAATATTTTAATTTCTGCTTCATAACATGAACCCAAGGCCTGTTTACTCCCAGCAGGTCTAGTTTGTTTTACCACTGAGTCTGTGAGACTTGTGACCTTGAGAGAAAGGATTTGTTATCTGTGAGAATGCTGGTGCTCTTGCAATCAAACCTGTAACTGCTTTGATGGCTTCATGGCATCCTGTGCTGTGATGAAGTTATAAGCCAATGTTTGACTTTTCTTATGATGCAACATCTGATGCATAAACTCAGAACTGGGGTTCAGGAGGACTAACATCTGTTCCAATTTGAATACCCATATAATACCTGGCCCCAAGTAAGTTTCTTCTGCCTCTGTTTTACCTTTTGTTCTTGTTTGCTTGGCAACTTTAAACTCTTGAGAATGGGACATGCCTTGCAACTGGATAGTTTGTACAGCACCTCTGTGCTGGGTCCATTCCCTTTCTCCAGCCCTGGTTTTGCTGCTTTTGTGTGGAGTAAAAATACCACTCAATTTTACATGGTGATTCTACCTGCTGGGACAGAATGAAACATGCATGAATTAACATTATCTTGGTATTGTCTAACTACTGAATGCTTGAATCTTTATGTACTTAATGCTCTTAGCATTCTTTCCTGTGTTATTTTATATTTAATTTTCTATTAATCCCATAGTTGTATGTGAGAGTGCAGCATTTGCCTGGGGATATCAGCAGGCTTTGCAAAGCAGATCTGTTCAGATCAGCTGCAAGTGGAAAATACAGAGAAAACAATGCAGATTCATTAGCAAGAGTGACAACTTCTCACTCATCACCCCAGTTGTTAGGTTTGGCAGATTCTTTGTGAGGTGCATCTGACTAAGAGCTGCTATTTACCACAGATAAGGTAGTATTCTATGTATATATGTATATTTCTCTCTCTATTACATCATTCTATATTACAGAAGAACCTGAAGTATTCTTCTTCTGTTACTGCACCTTATTTCCTTGACGTGATATTATGACACTGATGCTTCTTGTGAAAGGTTTTATCACCCTAACATTTCATAGTGAAATTTCTGTTACCTTTTGACCACAATGCTCTATTGTATTCAGTGATTTGGATCTCTGTGTGTTACACCTTTTCTTAGATAGGATGCCTGCACTTTTAGCATCAGTCCTGATAATAGTCCACCAACTGGATTGGGTACTGTACTAAACTGAAGTATGGATTTCAGTCCCTCTTCATTTGTCTTGAATATTGTCTACTTGGTTACTCAAATATGTGTTTTTAGCTATTTCATTGGACTGCAGCTAATACAAACTGCTTGTTGTGTGTATGAAATACTGTCCTTTGCAAATTTTCGGAATTCCTTGGGTATGTATTGCAAGCCATTATTTCAAATTAGCTTGCTGTAAATACTATGCCTGGTGAATATTACTGTGGTCTGACTCATTGCAGTGCTGTATAATGTGTTTCTAAGTTGAGTTACTTTGACAAAACGACTGTAATAATCAAGTACCAGCAGGTAGTGGTTCTGCCTATGTTCATATAAATCAGACACCAATTGCTGCCAAGCCGCTATTAGGTGCATCATAACTATCATTGCTTCCTCACCATTTTTTTCAGATACTTTACATAAATAAAACCATCTAGGAGAATTTATGTTACTTGTGAAGACTTTCTGGAAAATTCCTGTGTGCTCTTTTGCCTTTTGTATAGTGCTACATCTTAACATCCCTTGCAGACTTTCTCCCAAATGTCTGGCAGAAATACTCTCTGGAATCTCTGTTTGTTTGTTTTTTCTTTAAACTACGTTTGGACTTGATCATATCCCATATGCAGAGTCTGATTTTTTTTTTTTTTTTTAATAACCAAACATCTCTGATGACCATGCTGTGTGCCTGGCATCCAGGTCATGCTGGCTGTATTAAAAAGAAATCAATGGTATCAAGACCTTGTGCTTCCCTTCCCATTTCCATTGGCAGATCATAGGTGTGAGAATACATCTGTCCATTCTCTTTTGTATGCCATCATCCTACTGCATGAAAGGACAGCTGCTACAGGATTTCCCCCTCTCTCTCTCTCTTTTTTTTTTTTGACTTAATTCATTTGAGCGTCATTGTCATCCTTTGTATTTGGGATGCTTTTGTCAATCTCCTTCATTACCAGTCACTCTCTCCCATCCCTCAGACCTCGTGGAAGTGCTGACATCTCTCTTAATCTTTGTGTAGATATTCACAGGGAGTCCACAGTTTCAGTGTGGAACAGTTCTTTTGTGGAGATTGGTGATTTATATCCTTGCAAGTTTTCTCGTTTGAGGATTAGATCAGATCACTGCCCCTCTCCTAATCTCATTACTTATTCTAAGATACGAAGTGCTTTTAATGTATACAAGTGCTTTTCTCCTAACATGGTGATGGAAGTAACGACCCCTCTGCTTCCCCCAGCAGATGAGAGTAGACTGTATCTATTTCTATGCACCGAACCCAGCCTTTGTGGAATCCTTGTAAGTTACATCTGGGAGGACAGCTGTCGTACATTTTTCCCCATTTTAGCTGTGTGTGGGTCCCAAGGGCCTTTGCACATTCAGATTGGCCCAGCATGTGTTTGGTTTTTTTTATTACTTGCAGTAATCAAGCTAATCCATTCTGCGGATTCCTCCACCTTTCCAATTACACTTAATTATGCTGTATGCTGGAGCTGCTCTCCCACTTTGGCCATAATGTTACTGATGTGCAGTGCTCTGCATCTACCACTGACACTGTGTTCAGTTATAGTTTAAGTTCTTCATTGTCTTAGCAGATGTCCCATGCCCTCCAACATGTCAACAAATCTCTTAATTTCCTCTGCCTTGAGCTGTCCTTGTGTGGATTCTACTATATATTGCCACGATTAATGATTTTTGAAGCTTTCAGTTCCACTGTAAAGGTTTTGATTTTTTTTCTTTTTCCTGTTGTGCTAATCAGAATGAAATCTAGATATTTGACAGCTTTCCTTTAACGTTATATTCACCTGTAGCAAATCTGTATCTATAGCAAATGCCTCCTGTATTCTGCTGTTGTCATTCATGTTCACACAGTGCTTGGGTTTAGAGATTGGCTTGGCTCTTTTTTCATTCTCTTTCCAGAATACAGTTTACTAATGCCTTTCTGGAAGTTTTGAGAGTTGGTAGCACCTTTTCTGAATTGATTAAGATGGCTGTTTAGCTGTAGCTTCTTATTATCTCTTTCCTTACTCTATTTTATAGCTTTGTAGCCACTCAGCTTTACAGGCAATAGTGGGTGTTCATGGACTAGTTTTGATGTGCTTTGCCCATCCCTAGGCTGCTTTCAGTGTCTCAGGCAGGTGATATTGCCCCTTGAATGGAAAGCCCATCATCCTTCCATAGGAAGGATAACTACAGCCCTCTTTTTCTGTAGTTTCCTCAAACTGACATAAGTGAACACTGCTTTCACAATGATCTCAAGAGAAGGTTACTAGGTTACCTTTAGGAGATGTTTCTTGAGTACTAACTTCTTATTCACTCAGCTGCAGGTTAGCAGCTTCCACTTCTTCTTATTGTACCAGATCTATGTGGAAAACTACCTGTTTGTGCCACGGGCACTGCCATCACTGTCCCAGAGACAAGGACCTAGAACCACCCAATCAAACCAGCCCTGGGAACAGAGATAGAATGGGCATTTCCAGTTTCTGTGCCTCATGTAGATAATAGTGTTTTTTTCTGATTTCATAAAATCCCTTTGTAACTTTACATTATGTGGGTGGGCTTGAGGATCTGGAGCTGCTTATGCCCAAGTAAGTCCAATGCTTAAAAGATGGAATTTTTTTCTTCTGTTTTGTCTCAGGGTTTCCTGGATAACAAGACAGAGATGGAGAATGTTTGCTTATCTCCTCTAACTGTAGATATATTTTCACAGTCTAGAAAATCTTTGCATTTACCTTACAATTCCTTACAACCCTGTTCTTCACTACTGTTGCATTTCAGAACTGCTGAAATTTGGTTTCTTGGGTAAGCAGAAAATTTCTCTTGTTAAAGGAGTTGTTAAAATGAGTGGGTATAGCAAAACTGGGAGCTTTTTATGTTTAAATCTCTGACTTTCTAGCCACTGCAGTCCTTATCAGTTGGATTGCAAGCAAATAAAAAATCACTTTTCTTCATAAATTGGCACATAATTAAGTGATAAATTGGTTTAGTTCCACCAATTAAAATGGCAGGCATGAAATTTTATTTGGGGTCAGTGGTGAGTCTTGTGCCTGTTTTATGTCATTAGCTTTCCTACAGCTGCGATAAGTAACTAGTTTGGCATGTGTTTTCCATTAGTGACTACAATAAAGGCTTTATATTGGCACAATATAAAGCGACCAGTAAAAGTGACTCACAGCCAACTCTGTAATGGTGGATAGGGCTTAGTTTTACAAGGACTAGTCTTATTAACTTAGTAACTAGAAAGTTACTAAGGCTAAAAAGTTAATCAGGCAAGATAGGCTCACCTGTAGTGCACAGGGAGGCAAAAGTGCTGAACATTGAGCATTGCAAAAGTTGAGTGAAGAAGTGACTAAGCTCCTGCAGATACAGAGCTGAAAAGCCTTCTAGCTTTCTAGTTCTCTAGAATGGGTAGGCAAGCACCCAACCCTTGACTGGAAAGAAATGCTTTGGTCCTCCTTTTGGATGAGCAGTCATGAACCTATTGCAGGAGCTAGGGGACTTGACTAGTTCTTAAAATGATTGATTTGTTCTTGCTCTTTGTTCTTCTTCTACATCCAAGATCCCAGTGATGAGATCCCATGTTTACTTGGGAGCAGATATGTGGAATGTTATGTGGGGTCTGAATTTCCTAATGGCTAGGCTATGGTGGGTTTTCCTCTTCTTATTCATCCAAGTCAGAGAGAGTGAGGATTTGAAGTCTCCCATATCTGAGCATGCTTACAGAATGTGGCCTATCAGGAGGGCTTGAGACTCTTACTGGACAAGAGATTTTGATCAGTTCAGTGACAGTGTAATAGAAATATTTGTGCATTGGAAATTGTACAGCCAGCATCTGATAATCACTTGAAGATCTAAGTTTTGGATAAGGTCACCTGAAGCTTCACTGAGGTCACTTGGGTGCATCTGTAGATGTAACCTTTCATCTTGCCTTTCTTGTGTGTGACAGCGTCCCAGGCAAATGTACACCTACTGGCATTTCAGACCCCTAAAGCCTCTGTCTTGATGTGCCACTTTGTTGTATTGTAGCTGGTTCCCTACCACTCAGCTGTGCATGCTCAAAATAGCTGTTGAGTGGAGCAAGAACTGGTCCAGCTTTCTGAAATCAGAAGTTATTAAAAGGCTAGAGTAAGTATGACTGATTAAGAAGTGCTGGCTCCAGCTAGCACAACTGAGTTCTTTGTCTGAAACCAGACTCTTCTATGCAGTTTATTTAAAAAGTATTCCGTTTTCTCTGTCTGTCTTCTTTAAAATTAATCTAAAATTTTATATGTTCTTCTGAACCATAATTGGCTACTTGCTATTATTAGCAATTGTTACTTAAATTTTTAACACCCAGGTGGTACCTGAAAGCTTTACATGAATTCCCTGGCAGCTATTCATTCTACCCTTACCTACTTAAATGGTTACAAAGAACTTGCATGAAAAAGAAATTCTTCATACTTAATACTATATTCTTAATTCCTCATGGGAAGTGTGGACTAGTAGTTTCCAAAGTGTGAACTCCTTGTGTCAGAAATATTGGTCAGCTGAGCAGGGTGTAACTGAAGATTTGCGTTGCTCCTTATACCATGTCCTGCGGGATGCTGCTAAAAGTAAATAAACACATGAAACAAGATGGTTCTATAACATAGGTTTTGGTTTGGTGCTGATCCTAACATAGTTCTCTTCATCTATACGACATGGCCAGTGCTTATTAGCAATGATTTCAGCAGTTCATGTTTAGCTTTGCATTTGAAATGTCTGAACTCAGTGTCTTAGTCTGACATCATCAGGATTTTTACAAATTTGCTTCCTAGAGATGAAGGTGGGAAAAAACTTCCCTATGCAGATATCTGGGGTTTTTTTTTGCCTTCTGTCTTGAATATATATAAAGGGGAAACCTGCAAGCATTAGGATTGGATAATAATTCTGTCAGTTGAAGCATCATTGAGTCTGTATAGCTGGCGCTGATACCTTGCAGTCAGTGTGGTGAAGCTGCACATCCTCAGTGGTGTCATTTAACTGCTATGCAGTTATAATTCCCTACTTGAAATGTCTGATTGTACTTTCCTAAAGTTGAAACAGACCTCAGTCAGGTCAGACATTTGTGAAAACAGTGAAAAAGCTGTGAGTTTTTGATCGCAGGATAGGAGTGTTGAGGGATTTTGAAATTATCTTCATTGTAGCTGGAAAGCAATAAAGAAATGATTTAGGCAGTTGCATCCATTTTAAGTATAGACATGGCTTTATGTTCAAGGACCAAGGCAGTGTCAATTTATATGCAAAGCTATTCTGCAATTACTCTGGATGTAAATACACTACAGGGCTTCTGACAAATGGTGACACTGGCTTGTGTGCATTCTGCCTTTTTGTGGGACAACTATAATAATTCTTTTTTGACATAAAATCCTGTATCACTCTCTTTGCTCAAAGCTTTTTAAAAAAATAAAAAGGTGAAGACATAATGAAGAGGGCAACCTCGTCCTGAATCCTAATGGCTTTCTGATGAGGTAAACAATGACTCTTAATTAGAAGCTAAAATTTTTAATTAAGATGATTCTTCAGTAATTATCTCAGTTGTCTGCTTCACTGGATTTTAATGAAAAAGATTGATTAGGTATAAAAGTAGTAGCATAATTAAACATTCAGGGTCTACATTGGTTATTGAGGTGAAAGCAATGTGATTAACTTCAAAGTGCATTTTTCAACAAATGGTATGAGACAGTGGAGCCCACTTCAGGTGCCATGCTGCCATATCCCAGCTTCCTCCCTCTTACCCTGCCTGCCCACATTTCACAAAGTGAATATCATTTTTTGGGTAATAGTTATGTTGAGCGACAGATTATAATAGCACACTTTTAACGAAGGCTGTCAGAGTGGCTATGAATTCCATATGTCAAGGGGTTTTAGTAAATGGACTGGAACTTGTCACACAAGACTTCAGACCCAAGAGTAGATTTTTATTTTTATTTTTTTTCCTCTTTCTTATGAGAAACATGAAATACTTGGTTCAGTAGTTCTGTTTTTACATGCACTCAGAACACACCCCATAGGACCTGACTGGAGACAGATGCCTTTCGGTGACATCTGACTGATGGTTCATTGATATGACTACAAGGACAGTGCCAATCACAACTCTCATTTCTGCTTCCTTTACTCTCACTGAGCAATCCCTCACTTTATGAACAGTGTCACTGAAACCATGAGTAAAAGCTTATTGAAGTGAAAAATTTGTTCTGAAGAATAAATGGCTGCTCTGCTTCTGATTGTGATTTTCTGGCCTTACTACTCCAGGAGAAACTGTGCTCAGCATCCTGTTAGCTAATCATGATTAAACCTTGTAGCTCAGTGTCACTGTGAGGAAAAGTAGGGATTTTCTTTTCCAGACTTTGTTGGCATTACAGCTGGAAATAAAGATGTCTGTACTGAGAAACCAACCTTAAGAAAAACTTGAAATCAGACTTTCAAACATTCAGTCATAGTCATAATCTTGGTAAGAAAGCAGCAACTGTGGACATGTATGGAAGGAAGCTGGTTGCCTGCCTTCCTTTCTGCTTTATGATACAGAATTCAGGAGCCCTATCTGAAATTCAGGGACTTTCCTAAAGCCTTTGTTATGTATTAGTCTATTTGGAGTCATCCAACAGTATTATGCTTCTTGCCAGTTGCCAGGAGGAAATGTGTTAGACATCCTGCATGACATTCTTGTCTCTAAATTGGAGAGTCATGGATTTGATGGATGGACCACTCAGTGGATGAGGAATTGGCTGGATAGTCACATTCAAAGCATTGTGGTTAACAGCTTGATGGCTGGAGACCAGTAGCGAATGGTGTTCTTCAGGGCTCCGTACTGGGACCTGCGTTTAACATTTTTATCACGGACATAGACAGTGGGATCAAGTGCACCATCAGCAAGTCTGCAGATGACACCAAGCTGAGTGGTGCTGTTGATACATCAGAGGGACGGGATGTCATCCAGGACTTAGACAAGCTGGAGAGGTGGGCCCAGTTGAACCTCATGAGGTTCAACAAGAGCAAGTGCAGGGTCCTGCACCTGGGTCGGAACAATCCCCACTATCAGTACAAGCTTGGGGAAGAGGCAATAGAGAGCAGCCCTGCAGAAAAGGACTTGGGGGTGC